>CM040246.1:22240041-22440041 GCA_022545495.1 Chrysanthemum lavandulifolium
TGTAACTTGCTCGAATTTCAGATTGAAAACCTAAATGGTCAAACACTACAAGTATGTGTCTAGTACATGCATTCTGATTTGCAAAAAGATCAGACGGTTGACGAAGCTTATATCGTGTTTTTCCCACAGTTGTGCAGGTAATGATGAACGGAAAAGAAAACGAGATCCCTCCGGTTTACCGACAATTAGCCCGTGACAGGAGGATGACAATAGTTAGGTGACTTGTACCTAGGTTTCTGAAACCATGCAAGACAAATGACTCAATATTTATAGCCTAACACTTGAGCTTATACCAATTCTAGTCTAATACAAATACTAATATAATTATAACTCTAATACAAATCCTCTAACATGTTTTTTTTTTATAGATTCTGCATTTACAAAAATTTAACTAGAAATAAGAAACATCTAGGGGACACTAAAAAACATAAAAGTAACTTAGTAACTCAGCCAGGTACAAAGGCAATGGTAGATAAACGTAATGCCTCCAGAATCATGATCGCTAAAAGCTGAAATCACTAGTCCCCATCCTAGCCAGCTTTAATTAACACATTCTGGATAGGGTTCATACTTACTCTCATTCCATTCAATTCCACTATAAGATTAATTACCATTCAAACAAGTTACTCCTATTGAAGAAACAAGTGTCTTTTTTTAACGACAATATATATAAAAAGTATCCTAGCGAGAAGCAAGGGGCGAGAGGAACAAATTATTACAAAAAATATAGAAATAGAATGTCTAGAATTGCTAAACCACTCGTTACAAATAGCATCTTGCTGTTGCATCGAAACATAAAAATGTTGACTAATCTCGCTAACATTGAACTTGGTAAAATGAAACACCCAGTCTATTCAATGCTAGGCTGAGTATCAGGGCCTCAAAAAAATCTCTTTTCGTCCTATGAACTTTAAGGTGTATGAAGTTTCATATTTGATTTTTAAGTAGAGCGATAGAGACTTCATTTCACTTAGGTTAATCTAGGCTGAGGCACCCACGCCAAGATAACCCCTTGAAAAACTTTGGTAGTGTTCTAATCAATCCACGTAATGACTCGAGCACATGGAGCCATCTCCTTATTTTTCCGTCAAAAATAAAATGGCGGACTAGGCGATATTTCTATCGCTAATGAAATTACTGAAAAGGTTTCTTTTCGCCTACTTGAGATTTAAATATAGGAGTATAGTTTGATGTCATTGAAGATAAGAATTTTGTTCGGCCTTTGATCTTGAAAGTGCATGGATTCCTAAAGCGCCAAACGATACATATAGATAGAGGTTTGAACCATGGTATCAACAAGCTTCTAGTCATGGTAACGCTTACACGAGGGGTCCAATATAGTTATAATTAGTTGGGCTAATAACCTATTAAAGACTATACTTTACAAGAATTCAGCTCTGCAGATCGAACTAAAAAATAACTCTTTTACATTAATGCCGACATTTTTGTCTTTCTTTAAGATATGACCAAATTACGACCATTTTACCTTCAAAAATATTTCAAATAAAATAAATTAAAAAAAATTCGTAAATTTCGAAAAAAGTATTTCAAATAAAAATTCAAAACAAATTTTGGAAAAAATATTCAAAAAAAGTATTTCAAAAAAAAGAAGAAAGTAAAATGGTTATAATATAGTATAATACTTAAAGAATACAAAACGTCAACATTAACGCTCTAAAATAATATTTTTAGTCACACTCTAACTACCATTCTCGACAAGATAATATACTAAAAGCGTTATTAACCCTAATTAGTTTGTGCCAATTGATGTGCTTTCAGCTTTTAGGACCATATTATAAACTTGTATGTTTAATAAAACTTGGACAATTATAAACGAGGTGTTGAAAAGGAAGAAGGAATGCTAAATAGATTCTAGCGATAATTGTGTAGGTAAATAACTAAATATGATATGATATGATATAGAGGAATGAATAAGTGACAGCATGCAGAGAAAAATTTAAGAAACAATGACAGTGTGGGCAGCAGATCCCATGAAAAACAGGTCCAGCAGAAGAAGCACCAAAAGCTTCAAAAGCAATTATAAGAAAACGTATGCATGTTTGATAGTTACTTGTCCTACAAAAAAGGAGCTAGATTTTCATCCAAAACCTCCTTCAGAGTTAAGCATCTTTTATCCTTAAGGTTTAATGTACTAGTGTCGCACTTACTAATCCAGTTTCATTGATCTAAACATGTTATCTGATGTGATCTGACCCTACATACCTTCACTTGATGGGGCTGTCACAATGTGGCTGCCAAATTCATACATACTTTTGTACCTACATGTTATTTAGCTAACTAGCTAAAGCCTAACAGTAATAAATAAACAACCACCATATCTTTTAAATTTACTGCTATACCCTATTTATTCAATTCATTCTCCATTCTTACCTCTTAACTAAAACTACACATAACAAAAGTGAATCTTCCATAATGCGGTTGAGCAAACTACCCTCGCGGTACTTGTGGAGATTTCACAATGAAATGGTGTTCACCACAAAACGCCCAACAAACATCTCATCCTAAACTACGTTAAACTGTCATCATTCAGTTGGATCACTTTTAGGAAAAATAAAATCATCTCTCCAAATTGGATTGAGTGGATTTGTAACCCTTGTAACGTTCTTTCTAAACCTTTGTAATTCTTGCTAACCTATTAGAGGATAGATATCGTCCAAACCCGATTGTGGGTCCCCACCATTAGGGTTTCACTAGTTATTTTGTGGTTCAAAAACAAACAAAAGTGAATCTGTATTGCATATATGAGCAAGTTTTGACAGAAAAGAAGTATCTTAAATGTTGAAATCCTGATGGACAAAAAATTCCATAAATATGAATACTTGATTCCAGAGTTAATGATTAAGCTTCAATTCAGACTTTATACTATGTAAGAAACACTGCAATCCGTAGCATGCATCTGACTTATTTTTACTTGTTAACTAGGAAGAAATTTTATGGGATGGGTGAAGTTATAAAAACATAACAAGAGATTTTAATTATAAACAACTAGAGTATTTCTTTTGTCTGTTTGAACCTGCTCCCTTCAATGAAATATCTAGTGACCAAAGTATTTTACTACTACTATTTTACCCTTATTGTTACAAAATTCATTATGTGTGCAGTCTATATTTAGCACTTGTTTCCAAAAGTTAGAGACCACCTAGTTTTTTAATTTAACAACATATAAACTATTTAAGCTTTTGTTAAATATTGAATTTTCAATGAAGGAAAATGACTAATATAATTTCCATCAAATTACGATTCATTTATACTTCTTTTGAAAATAAAATAAATAAATAAATAAATAAATAAAATAAAATAAATTTATTTGTTAATGTTCAACATAAAATGAAACCAAAACACTTATTATATGTCTACAAACTCGACGCATACTAGGATTTATCGTCAACGTCGCTATCACTTTTGTCTGGCAACCACTAATAAAACTATCATAACTCATAAACCAAACAAAAGGTAGCAGATGGATAACTAAATAGTCGTTATAAAGTTATTTTACACATATTCAATTATAAAATAACTATGCTTTTTTATATATCCATCACTATTACTCCCTTCGTCCCAAATTATAAGTCTATTTTGATTTTTTCAAAGTCTTTTTATTTCAACTTTGACTTAAATTTTTTTTTTTCGTGTTATATAATACTTAGTAAAAAAGTATACCAATAAAAATGCATTTAAAACACAAGTCCATTTATATATTTTGCATCAAATATTTATAACACGAAAAAAAATATTTAAGGTCAAAGTTAAAATAAAAAGACTTTGAAAAAGTCAAAATTGCCTTATAATTTGGGACGGAGGGAGTAATTTTTAAGCAACATCATCAATAATTTAATGGCACGAATGTATAATCGAGCAGAGCCGTATACAATGGTGTGTGAGGTGTGCTACTCCACATGGCCTCAAATATTAAAAGACCTCAAAATATATACCTCGTTATATATTTGATGCATCAAAATCACTTCCAATAAAAATTGTTAACGTTTTTTTGGGTGAGAAGTAATCCTCGCACCCCAGAAATATATTAACCAAAACGCGTTAAGACAATAGATATGAGTGAAACCATATCTCACCTCACACATACATGGCGTAAAGCTTACATAACAAGATACTACCTATTTTCTAAACAAGAAAACAAACCACTACTCAAACGATAACATGGGACATAACGAAGAAATTACTTCCTAGGTCCTGAAGCTTGGTGCCATACATGGCATTAAAGGCATCCAAATTCTGAAGATCGTAAACCGCTTCAGATAGTCATCGAGTCATAGTCATCATACTGCCTTCAAACTCTTGGCCACCACCGAATAGATTAGCAGACTCATCAAATGGGTTAGCAACCACCTCATCTTCGTAATCGACACCACGATATCTCCCACTTTAGAAAAAGGGTTAACTCTCTTAGTAGAAGAAAGGGCGAATACAAGAATCACTAGTTTTAGAGCCACACCGACTCCATCTCTTTCAAATCACTCATGGGGGTTCTTGTGATGTAGTACTGCCTTAGTAGACTTATCTTCATTAACTTCCATTATACGACCGTAATCCACATCCTTGTTGGTGTCATTGTAAGGAGTACCAAAAGCATCCGTGATATTCCATATTAAGAGCATCAAACCGATTAGATGTAGAGATCTTAGTTCCACTCGAACTAGCCACATCGAAGCATTCTTCTTAGTGACTTCCACTTTCTTAGGTTCGGAGGAGTCCTTTGGGTTGATATTGAAACCGCTACCCACAACAAAGTTTAGTAAACCTCCTCGACCGGAATAGTAGAACCACCTTGCTTTCCTTCTTCTTATTATTGACCGCCTTGAAACCATCATTAACACGCTTAGTAGTCGAGCGTGAGGTTCAACAACTTTAGGACATTCAATAAGAGTATAACCAAAAATCTTACATTTATCACAATGAGGTGGTTTCCACTCGTATTCAACCCGTATCTTCTCAATAGTCGAACCCGACCCATCAAGTAACCAGATCTCAACAAGAAGGTTGTCCCTAAGCACCTCATCTAACTTCACTTCAATCATGCATCTAGCAAAACTACTACGGCCCGAGTCCTTGCACATTGGGCTAGTAAAAGCATCTAACCTTTTGGGCGCGCTTATCAATGTGGCAAGGAGACTAAGGCCATCATCGAAAACATAGAAGAGGAACATCATGGAATTTAACCCACACCGGATGTTGGTCAAATCCTCTTTAAGTAAGTTGGTGTTCAATGTCCATGGTTTAAGAATAATAGGTACATTTCTAATAAACCAAGGACCATTTTCAAGCACATCATCAACACCTTTCTTCGTATTGAACTTAAAAGAAGAACCCTTTGCATTCATCATTACCTTTGTATACCAAACTTAGCCCACGATTGAGTACAAAATAATCAACAACAAGGAAAGCAAGGCCGACCAAGGAAATACCCATACAAAGTATTCTCAAACCTAGTGTTCACCTCTTCAACCACTTTCATCGGGACGTAAAGATCCACACCATTAGCTTTCTTACTACACTCCAACCTACGAAAGTTTGACGTGTGTTTCTTTGTTTCAGAGAAGTAACACCAAGATATCGATGAAGAAGGTTGTTTCACACCAACCTTCTCATTACCAACACCCCATGTGCATTCGTATCAACCTTATCATTAGCATTATTATGGCCATTAACATTAGAAGCCATAGGACCACTCGTATCTCGAGGTGGTTTCAATAATAACCAATAGCGAGAAGATCTCCTCAAGATCCTTCGCGATCATGACCTTAAGATGCTCAAATGGATTAGCCCCAAGAAAGTAGTAGCATCCACCGTCACGGCCGGTTTTAATGGTTGCCCATCGTCACCCACAAGAACAAGTTTTCCTCAAAGATTTGTTTTTCAATAGCACGAATTTTCAATAAAGTATCATGACCCTCGGTGTGTCATGACTAGTGCTTCATGACTGTGGCTCAACCAAGTGAAACCGGCCCACTTGTCCATCGAACGAGAACCGGAAGCAATACCACTAACTCATCATTCCTACTATTAGGTTCATTGTCGATCAAGAATCGACTCACCAAGACTAACAAGAGGCTCATTCACATCATCATTTAATTCATCATCCTTGTCCATAACAACAAACAAGAAAGTAAACAACCCTAAAAACGAAAACCGTAAAAGTAATAACCGAAACCCTAAGAAACGAAACACCGTGAAAGCAAGAAGATCCACGCTCTTGATACGATAACCTTAGTAGAACTAAGGCATGATTATAAGCACAAGATACTATCCAACATCAATCATGATAGCGAGTTCGGTTAAAATCAATTGCGACAAATCAAACAAAGAGGCATCGATTGAAAGTATCAACAATCGAGTAAAATAAAGAAAACCTACACCAACCCACTATTGAACAATATTAAGAATTGATGACCACTGACCCAAAATTGTTAACGTTGTACAATCTTATGTTGTAAGTATTGTTAAAACTTTAGATAAATCCTCAAAACACTATAATTTTGGTTTCTATAGTCGATATAATATATTTTATCTATCGCATTTGGTCATCGTATAAGCTTTCCATAGGGTTTCCGGTCGCTTAGCTATGACACTATAACCGAGAAACATTTGCTTGCGAGAAAATTTAGTTACACAGTACCCATCGCCGCAACGCGCAAAACCCCGGCTAGTTAATCAGAATTTATTGTGTGAGTGGCCAAAAACTTTTAAACACTTGGAAAAGTATATTGATTCTTTCCAGAATTGAACAGCACGTTAGTTTGTAAACAAGATAGGACAAGATTAGACAATAGACATTAATACGTGGGTTTATTTGCTCTTTGTGCTTGTTTGAAATAATTATAAATGTTAGGTAAACCACATATAACTAACTAAAAAAGATTGAACGCCAAATCGTGTTAATAAAGTAGCAAAGAGCTAGGGAAAAGAATTATGTGATTAATCATAACTCGATAAGGACATAATGAATTACTACGTATTAGGTTTATTAGATCCCAATATGCGATTGACATATGCTAACGAGCACGAAGACTTGTTTTTCAGGTTGGTTTCAAGTGTTTGTCGTGGACGACTTAATTAGGCCAAACGATCATAATCAGTCTACTCCAACCACGCACCACATCATGCACCTAGCTAGGTAAGTTGTAAGTTATAAGTATATACCTTGATGCATGGTTCAGGGTCATCAACAATTAAAGTCTGCTTAATTATGAGTAGTAATTAGTAAGATAATAGTAGTAGATTAAGATAAAAGAAGGTCCCCACACTAGAGACATGAGTTGTCATGAATGTGTGTGGGATATATGGTTTTAATTTATAGTTTTGAGGTGAGAAAAATGGATATGGCAGCTTCACAGCATGGGCTATGCATGGTACTTTCAGTCTCTCTTTTCTTTTTCTTACTTTCTTTCTTGGGGAGACTATGTATTTTGAATTCTGATTTACATTATTACTACAAATAACAACATTTAAATCCATCGTTTCTTACCCTGTAATAAACCATGAAATGCAATGCAGTAATTTCTATATATGCTAAAATATCAGTGTCCACTATATATCTTTATCTCTATGTGGTACCACCTTTGGTCCCCCTAGTCTGAAATGCCCATTGCAATGCAAACGGGACCTCCTTACAACAGTGCTTCCATCCATGGTCACTTCACTTTAAAAGACACGTACCCTTACCTACCTACTCGACGACGTCGTAAAATGAGCGAGTTAAGTAACAAGTCAAGCTGAGACACTTAAAAAAAAGTTAGATTTTACACGATTATTCTTACACGTCTTATAATGAAGTATACTTTTATTTATATAATTACACATGCACGATAAGATGTGTTAAAAATAAACACAATTACAAACGTGTAGAAACATGATTTTATCAACGGTTATAGGCGTGTGAAAAACTTACACACTTATCAATGTGTAGTAACAAACAATCATACTTTTTATAAGGGTCGCTTCCAAGCATTTAAAATTTGTTACAACAAAAGGTAAAAGAAGACCATATAATTTCTACTGCTACAGGTGTGAAAGATTTTAAATGATTTGTTTGGCAATATGATTTCTACATGTTTGTGGGTGTAGATATTTATATTATTCTTTACAATTATACACGTGTATTTTTATTTTATTTTATTTTATTTTTTGTCCACACTTCTTTTTGGGTAAATTCGCCCACCCAGAAATATATTATCCGAAAACAATTAAGACAACGAAACGTCATTGAATATTACATTAACCTCAAGAACCGTTTGAAGAACCGCTAAATCATTCATGACATGCTATAAACGATCCAACTACCACACACAACTGAAAACCAAAACAAAACCAAGCATAAACTTAGACACATCAACCTTTATGCAAACCAAAGGAAAACAACCTATCCAAATCTAATATCATGGATAGCAGCAGCTTTTAATTGCCGCAGAGAGACCACAATCATCAAAGAATCATCACCATAATCATCAGAGTCACATGTACCATCTTCCATTGCTCCAAAAGATTCCTCTCGCTCCCTCCACTACCGTAATAATTAGTCTGTTTAGGATATTCCAGAACTTCATCGTCGTCGCTATCAGAAACAACCACGTTACCCACCTTAGAGAATGGGTCACCCATCTTGGTTGAAGAAGTAGACGTAGAGGAAGAGATACCCTGTTCCTTTTCTTTCAGATCAACCTTTTTTAGAGGTTTACCATCATCATCCACAAAGGTAACTTTCCCCTCAATAATTTGCTTTTAATGTGTAAAGTATCAAAGTCCACGCTTCCCTAATGCGTGAACAAATGTTGCATGAATAATATCTCAACATTTGCAAATATGGACAGTCCACGCTTCCCCAATAGTGATTCTTTAGCGTTAGTCGATTGATACCCTAAAAACTCTCCTTTGGTGAGTTGGGCGATTTAACTATTCACTAAAACCCGATTCCTAACAACCCTATTGGTCAAGCTTTTAATTTATTCTCTTCTCAATTGTTCCATTAATGATTTTTATCTTTAATCGGTACGTTGTGTTGAGATATAATATTGATTGCACATTAATTATTTCTTTATTATTTGATCCACACATTTTAGCTGAAAAATGTGTAAAATTTTACTATTTGTCGCAGCGAGATGAGATATTTCTATTGTCACTCAAAACGGTAGAGTTGTGCTGGTTAACCTATAAACACTTTGTGTCTGTTCCTTAATATATGGTTAATACCATAGATATATTGCAAAAAACCATCTTGTGACACTTATAGTTTTAAAAAAAAAAACACAATTCTGTAAATCTTATTATGAATAACTAAATAACAAGTGGCTGGAAAATTGGAAATTACCTGTAAAATTGGGCCGAGTTCTATTATTTTAGATGAGCAATATCAACTGATTGTTCATGCATGCAGCCCACAATACTTTTCTTTTGTTGGATGTAAGAAATTTTTAACCCAATAAGTTAGCCCAAATCTATCTAGACTTTCTGATGTACAATCCTATTCCATCTAACCAATAAGCATCTTGAATTCTTGACATCAATTCTATTATTCTACTCCTTTTTGGTTCTTGGAACCGATACTATGTCGATTATAAGAGCAAAAATGCTACATGGATTCGGATGCAACAAGGCATGTCAATATCATCATGTACTGTAATCTATCCTCTTCTTTTCTTATTCTCAAAGTATAGAAAACTCCAAGAATTCCATTTAACTGATGAATCCCAAAAAAACGTCACCAACGGAAAATGGTACAGGGATTCGTCGACAGCTTTTCGGATATATCTATGAAACTTTGGTAAATGCATGGAGCTTTTATTGTGTAGGAGAATATATGGCTTCTGAATTCGAATGAATTCGAATAGTTGCCCTTTGTCGGCCGTCAGGGACGGAACCAGGGGTGTCCCGGGGGTCCCGGGACACCCATGAATTTTTGTCTCGTAGTGTTAATTTTGTTATAAAACATATATTTTTCTTTAAATGCACCCGGTTCAAAAACGTTGTGCATGTAGTCTTGTTTGATTTCTCATGAATGCACCTCGTGACTTTGTATTCTGGTTCCGTCCCTGTCGGCCGTGCGTGCATTATTTGGAAAGTAATACAGTATATGATGTCTATTTTGAACAGCAAATACTTGTAGACATATACACTTATCTTTATTGGCACTTGAAACCACAACTACTTGTAAGACAAATTGTTAAAATGTATTTGCTACCTTATTAGTTCTAGGCCAAATACTTGTTTTCGTGTTAGGTCTTCTGATTTATATTCGATAATATAATGATTATGAGATATGGTATCATTTCGGTATGCAGTATATATGATGTAAGACATCTAACACTGAGATATGATGTTTGTGTGTCTGTAGAGGGGAATAGATTTCAATATTCGAATTGGATGCATCTTGAATGTCCGATTTGCATGAATTTCAGGGTCAAGTCCAAAATCAATCTGTGTCACGTTTTTTCGAATCTTGAAACAGAAAGTATTGTAAAAATATTTAATAATGAGTATATTGTTCTATGAATAAGATTCCCAATAAGGAAATACTTGGAAAAAAATAACCATATATGCTTGTAAAGGAAAAGAAAAGATCAACAAAAGAATCCCATATGTTGAAGCAAACTAAATTGTGGGAATAATATATATAAACAAACAGAAGCTTTCATGACAAATGCAACTATTGATTCGTTACCTATGGTAATCAGATGCATCATTCATCATCCGAATAGGCATCAGATTACCATACAGAAAAGACACAATTAGTGAGTACGTTAGGCATATTTTATTGTGTATCAGTACATCCTTATCCACAATAAACTCAAGTTATTCTACAGTACGTAAACTAAACATGTTGCTGATCGACTACATAACACCACAGGCGCAAGATTGCCATAGTTAAATATGCATGTTTCTGATCGACTACATGACACAGCAGGCGTTAATGTTGTCATCGTTAAACATGTTACTAACTTTGTCGTCTCTCTGGCTGACAGGAATAGTTCCATACCTGTCGCCCATATTATATCCATGCCTGTAGTAGTTATAGCTCTGTTTGTATTCATTAGTCATGTCCTTAAAGTAGTTGCTAGATGATGTGAAGTATAGTGGCGGGTTGGGGTAAGGCCAAAACTCTGCCCTCTTTCCCGCCCTTCTCACCGCCTTTAGCACCTTGTTCCGGTCCACATATCCTATCACTGTCACCTTCTCTAGTTCTAGTTCCACCTCCACTGAGTCCACCCCTATTTTTCAAGGAATCTATTAGTAACAAAAACATTTCTGTCTTGTGACATGTGAAAGTAAATGCATACCTCTAAGCTTATAGATGGCACGTTTGACTACCTTCTCGCATCCAGTGCAACACATCCTTACTTGAAGCTCAACAGTCTATCAAGTAAAACAAAGTTGATAAAACATGGTTAGAGAAAATATAAGCTGATCCCCTTTTGGCCACAACAACAAAAGGTGATGAACAAAGGTTTTAGCTCCTAACAACTCTACTAATCCTCCGTGAACTAATAAGAAAGAACAAGTAGGTAGCCAGGAAAAGTAAATTGCTAACCTGTAATGAAAGAGGCCGTCGACCCCTTCCCTTAGGCATGAAGTCGTGTTTGAGGTGCTCTTTGGTTTCGTAGCTTGCTTGATAGCTAAAGCAGTATCTGATCACAGCAGAGATGAAAGATCCAAATAGTCTCTTAGATCGTAGGCTTGCCATATGTAATTAACAAGGTTGGTCTAGTTTAAATGAATGAAATTTTTAATGAAGGCCGGATTGGAAAATATTTGAGGAAACCAAGTATAGAAGATATTCTCAGATGATAGCTAACTGAGAAGGTATCTCTTTCTTGAGTTTATAAGATCCTTTGTGTTTGCTATATATTCCAAACAGATCGACTTATGTTTGTGTTGCTTGTGCTTAAGTTCACACCTATATGCCCCGGGAAAGGAGATCATGGGGCTTTACTTATACTGTATTGATATGTTAATATATGCATGTAGACATGGACGTGTGGGAAGCAATGTCAAAAGTACCTTTTCATATGAGGAATCGCATCTGAGCCACGGGAAAATATTCATCATCTGTTCTTACATCAACCTCGTGAAACAGTTAGTTTTAAGTATATGATGCGGATAGAACCCGTCAATTAATGTTAGGAAAATTTAGTGCATTTGTGGGATTAGTTCACTTTGGTTTTGGGTAAGGAGGTACGGAGATACACCCATGAGTTCCTCGAACACCCTGACTTAATAGTGGTTAGTACTGCTAGTGTATTGGTTACTACTGCTAGTGTAGTAACTGATGGTTCCTACTGGTAGTGTTCTGGTTCCTGCTGCTAGTGTAGTGGTTCCTACTGGTATTGTTGCAGTGATTAATTTGTAACAACTTTGACTCATTCAAGTGGCTGTTATGACTGCTTTATGACCACGTTTAATTGGTCATATTTCTATGATAATAGAGGCTTATTATGGGTGATTAATTGGCCGTTAATTACTCATAAAGTCCATTGACTAGGATCGAGTGTTCTCTATTATATATAGAGAATGTCATCATCAGCATGAACAGGTACAAAACCAGGAGAAACAAACAGATTACTAAAACACTTGTATGCGCAAGGGTTATTGATTGTGCTTAATTCAATAACTAACATTTGGTCTTATCCCAAGTAGATATTCGTGTAACCCAGGCATAGGGTCGAATAGTTTACTTTGGAAAGTGATCACACGATTCCAAGTGATATCCGGTAACCATCTAGTGGTATTGCATTGCTACTGATTATCTTACCCTGTCCTGGGCTGTTACCACCAACAATCAAAGTAAACTATTTGTGATAATCAATGGTTGTTGCTGCAATGAAACACATGGCTTCAAACTTTGCTAAGCTGGACAAGTTTGAATGGGTGAACTTTAGGAGATGGCGTAAGAAGATGCACTTCTTCGTCAAGCATGAGTGTGGTCTATGTTCGACCACACCTATTCCTCGATGATGGGGATGATGCTACTTGTGGAGCAGATAAGGAGGAGGAGCAAATGGGAGAATGATGACTACATTTGCAGATGCTTAATTCTCAATGGTATGTCTGATTCACTCTTTGACATTTATCAGAATTTTGAATCTTCCAAAGAACTATGGGATTCTTTGGATGCCAAATATATGGTTGAGGATGCATCAAGTAAGAATTTCCTTGTAAGTAATTTCATAAATTACAAAATGACTGATTCAAGACCAGTTATGGAACAATACAATGAACTTCTTGGTATACTTGAAAGGTTTACACAACACAATATGCACATGGATGAGGCTATTTCAGTCTCTTGTGTCATTGATAAACTTCCCCCTTATTGGAAAGATTTCAAGCATACCTTGAAACATAAAAAGGAGGAGTAAACTCTTGTTGAGTTGGGCAGTCGTCTGCGCATTGAGGAATCTCTCAGGGTGCAGGATAATGACGAGCCAAAGAGTAGCAATACTACTGGTGCATCTGTTGTCAATATAGTGGAGCATAACAACTCCACCAGGTACAATGACAACAAAGGCAAACGTAAACATCATGATAACAAAAGGGCTGATCCTAACAAGAAGGTAACACCTACTTGTTGGAAATGTGGCAAATCTAGTCACATTAAAAGGTATTGCAAAGGTGTTAAGGTTGGTGGTAAAGCCAATGGATCGACACTAATGGTTCGTGGAGTGGTGGTTCTACCAACTCACCGAAAGGGCGTAATATGTTTAATAAGTCTTTTGATTTATTATGTTACATATGTATCTCGAATCTCTTATTATGTGCGGATGATGATGTTGCGTGGTGGGTTGACTACGGTGCAACAGTTCATATGTGCAAAGATAGAAGTCGGTTCAAGACTTATGAGTCATCGAATGATGGTTCTATTCTTCACATGGAAATGAGTCAACGACCTTGGTGCATGGTCATGGTTTTGTAGATCTTAAGTTTAGTTTTGGAAAGTTTGTAACTTTGTTTAATGTTATTCATGTTCCTAATATAAGGAAAAACTTGGTTTCAAGTAGTGTTTTGAATAATCATGGTTATAAACAAGTTATTGAATCAGATAAATTTAATCTATCTAAGCATGGTGTATTTATTGGTTTTGGCTATTTATGTAACCAAATGTTCAAGCTTAATATTGTTAATGAATGTGACAATTCAGCCTTTATAACCACCTCTGATCTAACTGACTCTACCCTATGGCATGCTAGACTTGGACATGTACACTATAAAAGGATGCAAGATATGTCTAAGGATGGGTTAATCCCTGCATTTGACATTAACACTGAAAAGTGTAAGACTTGCATGTTGATCAAAATAACTAAGAAACCTTTTCAAGGTGTTAAACGTGAAACTAAGATCTTGGAGCTAATACACAGTGACCTGTGTGATTTGCATGCCACTCCCTCTTTGGGGAATAAGAATGAAGTACTTTGTGACATTTATTGATGATGCTTCTAGGTTTTGTTATGTCTATCTGATAGGGGAGGTGAGTACATGGATACTATGTATTTTCAGTCTGTTGGAATAATCCATGAAACGACTGCTCCCTATACTCCTCAGCAAAATGGAATTTCTGAAAGGAAAAACAAGGTGAAGGAGATGGTTAATTCCATGTTGTCCCATTCAAGATCTTGAGTCAAGGGTTCGGGGTGAAGCTATGTTAACGACTTCTTTGTTTATTAAATAGGTTCTCAACAAAAGGAACAAGGTTACCCCTTATGAACTCGGACTAAAGGAAACCCAACTGAACTATCTCAAGGTTTGGGGTTGTAGTGTTGTTGTAAGACTCCACGATCCAAAGTCGAAAACTTTGGGTGAAAGAGGCATTGATTGCATCTTTATTGGATATGTTGATCATTCCAAGGCTTTTAGGTTCTATGTTATTGAACCTAATGAATCTGTTTCAATTAACTCCATAATTGAATCAAGGGATGCTAACTTTGATGAGAATAGATTCTCATCAGTCCATAGACCAAGTCAAAGGATTCCTAATTGGACTCATGACATTGGTATAATAGAGGTCCCTGATAAAGAACCATCGAGGTCCCCGATGAGGTTGTGGTTCAACAACTCGAACCTATGCTCGAAAGAGCAAAAGGTGCGGAATCCAAAGTCATTTGGACCCGAGTTTCAAGTATACTTAATTAAAGGAACAAGGGATGAGGTCTCGACCAATACTCCTATTGCTTCATTGTTGAGAAGATCCCAAGACATTTGAAGAAGCAATGAAGTCCGGGATATTGCTTTCGGAAAAAGCAATCAATGATGAGATGGATTCCATCATGGGCAACAATACTTGGGTGTTGGTTGATCTACACACCGTTGCAAACCGTTGGGTTGCAAATGGATTTTCAAAAGGAAAATGAAGGTAGATGGAACTATTGAAAAGTTCAAGGCTAGACTAGTCATTCGAGGCTTTAAACAAAAGTCGAATACACTATTTGATACTTATGCTTCGTGGCTCGTGTCGATTACCATAAGACTACCGATTGCTTTGGCATCAATTCACAATCGATTATTCATCGGATGGATGTGAAAACACTTTCTTGAATGGTGAATTGGATGAGGAGGTTTATATGAACCAACCTCATGGCTTCATCATGTCCGCAATGAAAACAAGGTGTAAACTAATTAAGTCTTTTATGGACTAAAGCGGGCACCTAAGCAATGGCATCAAAAATTTGATGAAGTGGTTTTGTCTAGTGGTTATGTTCTTAACCAAGTCGACAAATGTATATAGCAAATTTGATGAACTGTAAAGGAGTCATCATTTGTCTATATGTTGATAACATGTTGATCTTTGCACCGACCAAAATCGGGTTAACCTATCAAAGGAATTTTGTCATCAAGGTTCTCCATGAAGGACATAGGGAGGCCGATGTTATCCTTGGTATAAGGATTAAACATGAAAGTAAAAGAATTTCTATCTCTCGGTCTCATTATATTGAGAAGGTGTTGAGGAAATTCAATTACTTTGATTGTACTCCGATGAGTACACCTATGGATACTGTGAGAAGTCGATGCTAATAATGGCAAAGTCGTATCTCAACTTGAGTATTCTAGGGTAATTGGTGCCTAATGTATGTCATGACTTGTACAAGACCCGATATTGCATTTGCGGTGGGTAAACCGAGCGGTATACAAGTAATCCTAGTGCTCATCACTCGCAGCGCTTCGTAGGGTATCAAGTATTTGAAGAGAACTATGGACTATAGTCTCTCATATACCGGTTATCCTTCGATGTTAGAAGGATACACCGACGCAAGTTGATCAAGAATATCAAGACAATTAAATCTACCAATGGTGGGTATTCCTACTTGGTGGAGGTGCAATTTCTTTGGTATCCAAGAAGCAAACTTTCATCACCGGTTCAACAATGGAATATGAATTTGTAGCCTTAGCATTCCGGTAAAGAAGTCGAATGGTTGAAAACTTGCTTCTTGAGATTCTATTGTGGCCTAAACCTATAGCACCTATTTCTATCCGTTGTGATAGTGCACTACATTGGTAAAGGCTTATAGCCGATGTACAATGGGAAGTCTAGACACTTAGGTGTTGATAACGTCTAAAATGAACATGTTTTAGTAGCGTTATTGTCGGGTTTTGTGCATGATATTCGGCTATATTTAGTCATAATCTTGCAAAAGTACAAAGATCGCCTTGTGTATGTATATGTAGCGGTATTGCGAATATTGAAGAAATGAAGTTTTATGCACATTTGGAAGCGTCTTAAGGAAGGAAGTTGAGATTGGAAGCTTGTGGACTCAATGATATGGGCGTGGTGATTTGAAGCATCTACGCAAGGAAAGATCAAGTTTGGCTTTGGAAATCATCAACGTAAGAAAAGAATGAAGCGTAAAGGGAAAAGTCGGCAAAAGTCAAAGGAGCAAAACCCACCGCTCGGTCGCAACCCGCAACCGGATCCGGTGGGCTAATGGTCAAAGCGTGACCGATTCGGTCGACATAGAAACCGATCCGGTTTTGATTCTGCAGATACACAATTCGCATTTATTGTTGTCTTAACTCCCATAATCATTGAAGTCCGATCATTTCGATATTAACTTGGAGAGAACGTTTTTGGGTAGTTAAGCAAGTGCTTTGGCTATTTAAAGGACCTAGTACTTGTATACTAAGGGTGACACAACAAATAGAGTATTAGTTTACACCAAAACTCATACTTACCCATTTATTTCAACCCAAAAGCTTAGTAGTTCTTGGAAACGTCCGTAAGCAAGGAAGGAACCATTCTTGTCCATTGTTTCGGTGGTTTGGGTTGTCTTGGTGATCCTAGGTGATTGAGGCGCGTGGTTGCTACATTCCACGATTTCTAATTCTTGTAATCACAAAAGATTAGGTATTCTATGAACTTTGTTATGGAAATCTATTCTATTGAATTGTTTGAATTACCTTGTTACGACTTGTGTTTAGATATGATTGTTTTCATGGAGTAGTTTGTGTTATACTTGTGTGTTGGAATGTGATTAATCATAATAATGTTCTCAAAATGTGATGCATGTATATATGATCTTGTTTAAATGAGTTTGTTGGAAAATACTAGTCTTGGATTGATTTGTCAATAAAACATGTTTTAAGAAAAAGGACCGAAAGGATTTCTCTTGTGTTTTATTCCAAAAGTATTGTGACAAACTAGTATGGGGATATGGTGATTGACATCCACCATGTTTTGCTTATTAAAACAAGACTAGAACGTTTTCATCACGAAGAATCGAAAGATTCGTAAGAACAAATTTAAGGAGAACATGTTGCAAACAAATGGAACTTTATAGGATAATCATTGGGATAAGGACCGAAAGGATTACCTAAATGTTTTTGTTCTTAGAATGATTTTTACAAACAAATACCATGGTTGGGAATCATTTGCTTATGATTTGTGCATCATACTAAGAGTATACACCAAACCTTTATGGACATTATCTATGGTTGATTATGAGACTTCACACAAGTATATATTTTTATTCTTGATTTCAGATTTTCACTAGAACACTTATTCGAGAAAGCCTTGACAAGCTTTCTTGTTAGAAACTTTAATAAAACTATTTCAAAACAAAAATCCTTGGGACGATCTCGACTTACCAAAACTTTACTATTGCGGACGAGTATACTTGCTCGTATGTGTTAAAAGGTTATACGGTTAATTCGTGATTATAAATTTTTAAAACTTGCACCAACCGGAGCACATCAAGTTTTAGCGCCACGCGGGATTTTTCTGTAATTTTCTTTGAAATTAAAAAAAAAAAAAAAAAAAAAAAGTTTTGTTACAAACTAACCGATTCGGTTGGTTAGCCAACCGAATCCGGTTAGACATTCTGTGAAATTTTTTCTTTGGTTCGAATTTTATTTCTATTTTTTTTTAGTTTATTGTGTTTTGATTTCTAGAGTAATTGTGTGGTTTAATCAGTTCTTAGATTTATTGTCTTTATTTTTTCTTTACATTTGTTATTTAATTAATCTAGATTTATTTATTTTAATTTTATAGTTGATGGTAATGGTTAAGAGTATCTTATTTTCAGTTATAGTTTATTTCATGATAGCATTTATTAGTAGTTTATTTAGTTTTAGTTTTGGTTTTAATTTTGGTTTTAATTAGAGTTAATGAGTTATTTAATTATTAGTTTATGAAGAGTTTTATTTAATTAACTAGAGTTAGTAAATCCTTAATGACATTAATTTGTTTTCATTATTATTATTAAATTTGTTTTTAAAAAAAAAAAAAAAAAAATTTTCATCAAACCGATCGGTCGCAACCCGCAACCTGATCCGGTTCGTGTTTCTGTCCTAAAATTTTTCAACCAACCGATTCGGTTGGTGATCCAACCGAATCCGGTTGGAGTTTCTGTGCCGTGTTTTATCATTTTTAGATTTTGAGTTTTTATTTTATTTTTTTTATTTTGTTAGATGTCTTAGTTGTTTATTATATGTTTATTATAGTTTGTTCTTGTTTTACTAACGTTAACGCTAATCATTCGGGATTTGTTTTGTTTTGCTTTGTTAAGTTGTCTAGTAACATGGATAGTTTGAGCGGAATCTCGGAATACCTTCGTACTTTGGATGACATGTTCAAGGATACGGGAAGTTCATTAGAAAAGATTGGAGGAATTCGGAGGAAAGCAAGAAAGAATTGGGAATTGACACGGGTGATATGGAAGAAGTATGTGAAAACAAGGTTCAACTACCCAAAACAAAAGAGTGGTAGTGTTTACACAAGCACCATCAACGATGTATGATTCACCGATGATGAGATTTGGAACACCTTGTGAAGTGGAAGGAGTACGTGCTTGGGATGCACAAAAATATGGCGTATGGAGAGAATTATATCTTGGAAGAGGTTCTTGACGAAATCGGTCATGTTCGTATGGATTATGAGGCGTATGGGAGAAAGATGGTCAAAAATTTGAAGGTCAATATTCATGGGCATATGTTTGAAACTGATTTTGTTGTTCTAGAGGAAGGTAATGCGGATGAGCCAAATGTTTGTTTTGGAAGAGATTTTCTTGTCACAACCAAGTGTCAAGTAGATTTTGGTATGGGAGAAATGCGGATTAACATAACCGAGTTGGAAGAAGGAAAAGGGATCAACGAGATGCTAGTGGAAGTGTGTGCAAATATGGAGGAGAAAAATGTGGAAGTGGTGAAAATGGGGAAAGCAAACCGAAAGAAACCATCATCAAATAAATTAACCCCAACAACAACCTCCACCACCAAAAATGATTACACACCATTGTCACCTACTACTACTATCAAACCCTTAACCGAAAGCCAAAAGAAGCTATCTTAGAGAATCTAGAACAAAATTTCTAGAGCTCAATGAAAAGAAACCGGTTATTGAAGTTCTCCAAGATTATGTGCTTTATCGAAAGAAGTTGGATGCATTGATGCTAGCGAGGGCTAGGTTGGAAGATAAGAATCTCACGGATGAGGATCGAGATCGAATTTTGTTTAAAGGCATGCCAAGGAAAGAAAAGGATCCGGGTAATTTTGTGTTGCCAATCAAAGTAAATGGAACTACACCAGTTTATGCTTTAGCCGATCACGGGTCAGTGTTAACGTGATGCCGTATCCATTGTTCAAAACTTTGGGACTAAGTAATCCGCAACCTAATCATTCTAAGCTCACTATGGCGGATAACACTCAAGCAAAGGCAATGGGAGAAGTTAAGAATGTAAGAGTGCAAATCGGCTACCAACCGTATTTGGCGATTTTCTTGTCTTGGATATTCCGGTGGACAAGAGTTTACCACTATTGTTGGGAGGCCATTTTACGAACTTGTGGAGCAATTATAGACATGGGAAGAGGCACCATGACTATTGACGATGGAATTTCGAGGCAAACATACTACCCAAGACCAAGAGGACCAATTTTGGAAGGTATGGAAGATTTGGAATGGATGGATGCAAATGATGATTTAACTTGTTTTGAAGTGGGACGTGATGTCCACGGTAATCCAATGTACGGACCTTTAACTCCACCTTATTTCGATATAGAGGACGAAATGGAGCGTGCATTCGCGATCGAAGCTTTCTACAACCCATTCAAAACATTTTGGTTTACAAGAAGTTGACCGACTTTTAGGATCTTTACCGTGCAACTTAAGAATTTGGAGTGGAAACCGAAGGATTGGGGACTTACAAGAGGCAAGCGGAGATGGGGCATGGCATGTTAAGTTTGATATATTATGCCCGGATGGACGAAGATTTATGAGGAAATTTAAAACTTTTGAAACATTCCGTGAATTGACCGGAAAATTTCAAAGCGAGGATATTCTTAGGCAAGAATATTTTGAGGAATTTTGAGGAAAGGCAAAGACCGTAATAACAAGCAATCATTTGCTTGAATTTCATGATCTATTTTATTTTATTTTAATTTGATGCATTAGGATTTTTGTTTCTTATTTATTTTTCATGTTATGATTGAGGTAATTTGGTTTTAATACATTATGACTATGAGTTTTGAGTTGAGTTTGGATTAGTTCATTTATATGATGGGTTTAGTTTTTTTTTGGATTGAATGATTGTTCAAAATTTCATTTGGCGAATAAATGTTGTGTGAATTTTTAGCGAGAATTTTGAGAAAAATATGTTGCTTGGAGGGTAAATGCCTAAGTAACATGTTAAACAAGTAAAAAGCAAATTTGGCAAAAGCATACCGAATCGGTTGTGTCCTTGACTGAACCGGTTGCACCAAAATATAAAAATTTCATTTTTTCCCAAAAACACACACACACACTAATTTTCCAGGTGGGTTTTGCAAAAATTCATCCAAGAAGAGCAGATTGGAAGTTGTTTGAATTGTAGGATAACATCATGGCACCTAAGCAAGTAAGCATTTACATTCAATTTACTCAATTAAGGTTTTATTTAGAACATTTGATTCGAATTGGATTTTAGGTCACCAATTTGGGGGTTTTTGTTATAATTCGAATTAAGTGGTAATATTTTAGGATTGAGTGGGTAATTGAGATAGGAGTGCATTACAACAAGTGATTGATTGATTGATTCCCATAGAATGGATTTTAGATGATAAGATTTTTGAATTAATTGGGTTATGCTTATGGAAGAGATAAGTTACAATTAGTGATTCATTTGATGAATGATATGTTTGATTTTTAAGAGTGATGGATGCTACACTATTAGAACTAATGATTTGTAAGAATGATGAGATGAGTTCTTAGATGTTAGATGTTTGATGATTTGGAAGCAAGATAGAGTAATTCTAGGATGTGAAATCATTGAGGATGATAGAATGCGATCTAAGAATGGTTTGAGCGTTAGAAATTCGAGATGTTGAGGATTTGAAGATGAAATACCTTATGTAGTCTGCACAACCGATTCGGTTGCGCATGGCAACCGAACAGTTGTTGCGATGTCGATGAAAACCGATTCGGTTGGTGATCCAACCGAATCCGGTTCTGATTTCGAGAGGATTTTTGTGAAATTTTGAAATGTATCCTAGAGGGTTCTCTAACCTTTTGTTTGTTCTAACACTCTTATATGATCTTATTTTGTGATTTCTACAGAGAATTATTGTAGGAAGCTCGAGTGGGAGGAAATTCCAATCAACCCGCTTGTTACGAAGTTTTGTGAAAGGAACGAGAAGAAGAAGGTTAAGTATAGTGTGAAGAAGGAAGCAAATGCTAATTTAAAATTCAAAAATCTCACCGATGGGGAGAAACATGCTTTTCGAGAAAGATTGTCGAAATTACAACATAGGCAATGTTTAGTTCCAAGGGTGATTGATTGGGATTTATTTAACGAATGTGAGTGTGAAGATGAGTTAAGAAGGATGATGCGAACGTCTTATGTATATCCAGGGGATGGAGATTCGTTCAATGATTTGTCATGGGAAAGAGCATTCAGTGTTAATGAAGAAGTCTACCGAGAATGGTGCATGGAATTCTTTTCAACCATGTATTTTGAAAGAAAAGTAGATGTTGAATTTGATGTCGAGATTTGTATTTGGTTTAGACTTTGTGGTAGGGATCATGCTTACACATTGCCGACTTTTGGTGTAGCTCTTGGTTTGTATGAACCACATGAGGTAAATCATCGATTATTTGAAACTCACTTTTCTAGACTTGGAGGTTTGAAAAGATTACCCTAGTATTCCCGCTTATTGGAATCAAGTGGGAGATCCTACTTGTGCTAGGAGGAATGCTTCAACCATCGTGAATCCGTTGATGAGGATACTTCACAAGTTGATTGTGACCGGGCCATTTAATAGATTTGGAAGCGGACAAATGTCGAAACCGGACTTATGGATTATGAAGTTCTTTGGAAGAAACTAAGGACGGTAATGCCATTTGGCGAGATAATCGAATATTTGTCTAGGAGAGCCCGGGAATCAAGAGCAACGATAACATTTGTGGAGGACATTTTGTGACAAGATTGGCGAAGAATCTTGGGTATTATGTTGATGAGGAATTGGCTAAGTGTGGAGAGCCAAAGTATAGTGAAACGTGGATGCGAAAGGTTTTGGTAATGCTTTGAATAGGAGATTGGGAACCGTAGGGTTATGGATTGAACCAAGACCACAACAAAGAACCACCACAACAGAAGGGAATATACCAATGGAAAACGTGCAAATGGGTACATCCAAGAATTTTGATTCGGGATGGGAGAGTGGAACCAACATCTAGATGAGATTCAATGTAGGGATGTGTGAGAGATTCGATGATGTTAAGGAACAACTACATCAATGATTATTCGATGCCTATCTTTCAACACATGGCTCGAGAAGCCAATTATGAGTTGCCACCCTACAATCCACCAAATGTTCCACCATATCCTTTTCCTTACACTTCTTATCCTGGACCCTATCCATATCCATACCACAGTGCGCACCGTTTCTGATCCAATACCCCATATGGTCGATTGCACAAGTTGGAGGAACAAGTTATGAAGTTGGAGGATCATCATCGGAGTTGGAGGTAAGAAGAAAAGAGGAGAGTTCGTTCGAAAATCATAGACGAAAACTATGTAACCGAAAGTGATGATGATGATGAGTTTGATGATGAAGAAGGAGAAGAAATGAGCGAGGATGACGAGTGATTATGGGTCATTCGTGAAATTATGGTTTCAAAACAATGGTTATGATGTGTTTTAAACTATTTCTATCTTTTGATTGATTTTCTTTAGGATGTTTGGTATATTTTGGTTTTATCTAGTTTTTAGTAGTTTTGTTTGTTTTGTGCATTTAGTGTTGCGCTTTTGTTTGCGGGATGGATATGTTGGAAGCTTATTGATGGTCAAATATTTGAGTTGGATAACTCATGTGCTTGCTAATGACCCAATGTGCTTATTGCATATTTTATTCCGTGGTATCTTTTAACTATTCTTTTCCCATTTTCTTTACTTTGAAGTTCATTTTCATTACATTGAGGACAATGCAAAACTTAAGTATGGGGAGGAAGAAAATAGGAAAATGATACGCATTTTATTTTTTAGATAACTTTTGGATGCAAGTGATTAGAAGAAATTCGCCTTGATGGTCTAATGGTTTTCATACGTTATTGATAATTAAAATACATAATTTGGGATTTCAATGGTAAAATGAGGTTTTGAAAATTTTTAGATTTGAACCAAATTATTGAAATAATTCATTTTGGATTCGATAGCATTTTCTAGCATGCATAATAGCCTTTTTCCCACATTTTTGTGAGGTTTCTTTTGTATGAAACATCTTTTGTTTTATATTTGCTATGAGTGTGCCGATGATTATGTCGATTCTAGAACTTGTACTAGTTATGCATTACGGTTAAAATCACTTTCGAGTGATCTAAATATTTTCAAGTGATAAGAGGCATTTTAGGAATAACCCAAATGGCCTTCCATTTTACATCTAATGATATATTAGTCGACCACATCGGTTAGTTAACCACCTACATGGACCCATTTTGTTAGTGCTCATTTTAGCACTAGATACCCTAGTTACACCTTCGAGCCATTCCTTTTCGTTTTTGATAAATCCAGAAAAATACAAAATATTTTACACCTTTAAACCTTAGCCAACCCTTATCAAGTCTAATGGTTTGTTGCTAGTTGTTTGGAATGATTGGATTGTTTTGATGATTATGAGTTAGTTACACTTTGCCATTCGTGTGTGCCATTTCGACAAAGACGAAGGATGCATACTTCTTATTTGTATTTTGTGGTAATGCTTATCACGAAGTGTGGGGAGTTGTGTTAAAAAAAAAAAAAAAAAAAAAAAATTGACAATTATAGCCAATGTGCTACATTATTATGAAGATGAAGGAAGATGAAGTATGTTTGAGTTATCGATTAGCCAATGTGCTAAGACGTGATATATATATATTTGGTGATCGATATGAGAAGAGGAGTAATAATCGTTTTTCGGGATTGTGGTTTGTATGATGACTAGCACCATGGAGGTTTGGACTTGATTTTATTTTATTTTAAACCAATTCCATTAACTATCCCATGCCTTATCCATACCTATTATGAACCCATAGCCTTATCGTTATAACCCGAATAAAAGACCTCTTTGATGAATTTATTTTCTTTGTTTTGATACTTGTACAAGCTTATGGTAAAAAGCATTGATCATGACTAGGCATTGAGTGATATACCCACCAATATATGAGTGTTGAGTGAAATCTTAAGCCACTTGTGAGGTATCCTAGTTATGTTATCTTAAGTGTTTGGTTCATTTTTAGAAGATTTTCTCATATTATAAGCAAAATAATAATTATCTTTTATGGTAATTGTTACATTTTCTGAAACATGGTATTATGGACCATTGAAATCAATCTTTGCAAATGTTTGACCTACTCGAGGCTAGTAGAGCTTAAGTGTGGGGAATTTGATAACGTCTAAAATAAACATGTTTTTAGTAGCGTTATTGTCGGGTTTGTGCATGATATTCGGCTATATTTACTCATAATCATTGCAAAAGTGCAAAGATCGTCTTGTGTATGTATATGTAGCGGTATTGCGAATATTGAAGAAATGAAGTTTTATGCACATTTGGGCGTCTTAAGGAAGGAAGTTGAGATTGGAAGCTTGTGGACTCAATGATATGGAGGCGTAGTGATTTCAAGCATCTACAAAGAAGGAAAGATCAAGTTTGGCTTTGGAAATCATCAACGTAAGCAAAGAATGAAGCGTAAAGGAAAAGTCGACAAAAGTCAAAGGAGCAAAACCAGCCGCTCGGTCGCAACCCGCAACCGGATCCGGTGGGCTAATGGTCAAAGCGTGACCGATTCGGTCGACATAGAAACCGATCCGGTTTTGATTCTGCAGATTACACAATTCGCATTTATTGTTGTCTTAACTCCCATAATCATTGAAGTCCGATCATTTCTGATATTAACTTGGAAGAACGTTTTTGGGTAGTTAAGCAAGTGCTTTGGCTATTTAAAGGACCTAGTACTTGTATACTAAGGGTGACACAACAAATAGAGTATTAGTTTACACCAAAACTCATACTTACCCATTTATTTCAACCCAAAAGCTTAGTAGTTCTTGGAAACGTCCGAAAGCAAGGAAGGAACCATTCTTGTCCATTGTTTCGTAGTTTGGAGTTGTGCGGTGATCCTAGGTGATTGGAGGCGTGGTTGCTACATTCCACGATTTCTAATTCTTGTAATCACAAAAGATTAGGTATTCTATGAACTTTGTTATGGAAATCTATTCTATTGAATTGTTTGAATTACCTTGTTACGACTTGTGTTTAGATATGATTGTTTTCATGGAGTAGTTTGTGTTATACTTGTGTGTTGGAATGTGATTAATCATAATAATGTTCTTAAAATGTGATGCATGTATATATGATCTTGTTTAAATGAGTTTGTTGGAAAAATACTAGTCTTGGATTGATTTGTCAATAAAACATGTTTTAAGAAAAAGGACCGAAAGGATTTCTCTTGTGTTTTATTCCAAAAAGTATTGTGACAAACTAGTATGGGGATATGGTGATTGACATCCACCATGTTTTGCTTATTAAAACAAGACTAGAACGTTTTCATCACGAAGGGTCGAAAGATTCGTAAGAACAAATTTAAGGAGAACATGTTGCAAACAAATGGAACTTTTATAGGATAATCATTGGGATAAGGACCGAAAGGATTACCTAAATGTTTTTGTTCTTAGAATGATTTTTACAAACAAATACCATGGTTGGGGAATCATTTGCTTATGATTTGTGCATCATACTAAGAGTATACACCAAACCTTTATGAACATTATCTATGGTTGATTATGAGACTTCACACAAGTATATATTTTTATTCTTGATTTCGTATTTTCACTAGAACACTTATTCGAGAAAGCCTTGACAAGCTTTCTTGTTAGAAACTTTTAATAAAACTATTTCAAAACAAAAATCCCTTGGGACGATCTCGACTTACCAAAACTTTACTATTGCGGACGAGTATACTTGCTCGTATGTGTTAAAAGGTTATACGGTTAATTCGTGATTATAAATTTTTAAAACTTGCACCAACCGGAGCACATCAAGTCAAACATAGCATGATTCGTGAGCTTATCATGAATGGGGTGGTATCTATAGAGTTTGTTAGATCTCAACAAAATTTAGTCGATCACTTGATGAAGGGATTGGCTAGAGACTTGGTTTTAAAGTCTGCTAAAGGGATGAGTTTAAGTCTAACTTAGTCACTGAATGCTAAGCCACCCAACTCCCTCATAAGGAAACTTGGGAGCTGAGTTCAATGTGGAAAGCTGAACATTAGTGGACTGGAGCACATGTTTTATATTACATCCCTAGGTTGTGCTCAAAACCTGCTGAAAGGAGGATGAAGTCTTTACTTCTTATTGGTTAATTTCTTTGAAAAAAGTGCTTGGCAGGAGCATGAATAAAGAGGAACCACCTATGTGAATGTTGAAGTTTTGCCGCTTCAGGGAGCTTTTGGACTTTTGGGTCTTACAACATTTATGAATTTGGATATGGACACATGGCTTGTTTAGTGTCAGGAGCTTTTAAGTGTTTGAAAACTTGTGTGTATTTTATCTTCAGGTATTCAAATGGGTTGAAGGGTTCAATTCTTAGAACACCCTGATTCTCGGATATTTGAACGTGTAATGTACTAAGATGGAAATTCAATCCTCATGATATTTTCGTTTATGCACTTGTTTTGTTTGATGTTTGTTTTTCATGCAAAGTAAACTAAATTTGGGGAGGATTGTTGGAGAATTTAGTGCACTTGTGGGATTAGTTCACACCTGGTTTTGGGTAAGGAGGTATGGAGTGTACACCCATGAGGTCCTGAACACCTGACTCAATAGTGGTTAGTCTTGCTAGTGTATTGGTTACTCTTGCTAGTGTAGTAACCGATGGTTCCTCTTGGTAGTGTATTGGAACCGCTAGTGTATTGGTTACTACGATAGTGTAGTAACCGATGGTTCCTCTTGGTAGTGTTCGGTTCCTGCCGCTAGTGTAATGGTTCCCTCTTGGTAGTGTTGCGTTATTAATTTGTATGACTTTGACTCATCCAAGTGGTCATATGATCGCTTTATGGCCACATTTAATTGGTCATGTAACCACTATTCCTATGATAATGGAGGCTTATTATGGGTGATTAGTTGGCGTTAATTACTCATAAAGTCCATTGACTAGGATTGAGTGTTCTCTACTATATATAGAGATTGTCATCATCAGCATGAACATGTAAAAAACCAGGAGAAACAAACAGATAGCTAAAACACTTCAATAACTAACATTTGGTCTTATCCCATGTAGATATTCGTGTAACCCAGGTATAGGGTCGAATAGTTTACTTTGGAAAGTGATCACATGATTTCAAGTGATATCCGGTAACCACCTATCCGGTAACCCAGGCATAGGGTCGAATAGTTTACTTTGGAAAGGGTTGTAAACGGTCATGGAGATACCTTGATTATACCGCATACATTTGAGTTAAAGACTCGTCATCCCCGGGTAACATAAACAGACAAAACCTCATTCGTTTACCCCTTTTTTGAGAGCAAGGAAGCCAACCAGAAAAAAGTGTATCATGACTCCCAAACTGTTGTATTTAGGAAATCACGTAAAACACTTTTTGATTTCAGTTCAAGTGTTACTTTACGCAGCGGTCAACAATTATTTTGAGCGGGTATTAAAATTTGCCAATTTTAGCAACTCCCAAACATAGAACATGTTGGGATTTTAGAACTAAGTTAACCATTAACCTCTACGAGTACGCAGCGGATAAGGATCTAGTATTTGTAATTAGGTTAAACACGTAATTAATAAACAATTAATTAATAAAATGGATAAAAGAAAACCTAACCTTGCTTGGCAATTGGACTTTAGTAACGAACAAGAAACCAAAACAAAACCCGAATATCTAAATTAGATATCTCTATGAGTATCACACACAAACCCGATAACTGTATACGTTCGATTTAGAAGCTAGTTGAGAACGTATTAAAAAACAATCAACCTTTGATACACCTTGAATATCAAACGAACTAGAAAACCTCAAAAGACCAAGCTTCCTTTTATTTTCTGCCCGAGAAGATTCTGTCTGAAAAACAGAAATCAAGCCTACCAGATATCGGACAAAACCATGTCCGATATACCTTTTCTGCCTTTGTTGTCCGAGAAGACCAAAACCAGAAAAATACCACTTTCTTGCTATTTTTGTTGCTGTGGATCAGGAGGAACAAGGAACAAACACCAAACGATTCAAACACCTAAACACTTGGATCAAAGATTGAGCAAGTTTAGGAACCAAAGAAACCTTAATCGACTTGTGAAGGAAGTCGACTAAATAATCTGTTGGGATATCAGGAATCAGTTTAGGAGGGATTTTGGGTATATGCAAGTCATGGCTTTGAGGTGGGATGAGTTTGGTTTTATACCCAAACTAACCGACATATTGATTGAGTATTAGACTTGTTCGACAAGTCAAAAACCCAACCAAAAACCCACACCCTTCTACTGCCCTATCAGTTGGATCACAAGGCCCATGGCAGTCCAACATACGACCCAAGTCCAAGCCAAAGATAGTCCATGAGTCGTTTAATGTAATCGGGTCAAATCATGCATATCGGGTACAAATTGTTCAAGTGTTAAATATACGTTCGACACGTAACTCGTGTTTATCGTGTGTGCCCCCATAGGCTCACACACTCTTAGGCGTTTTTTCGTGTTTACAACTCCACAAACCAACAGAACAGTTCTATAGATGTCATCTTTAATTTGTACGTAGCTTTAATAGTTCATTGAACAATAATTGTGTTCAAATTAATAAGTGTGTGTTGTACACTGCTATTACATTCCATCTAGATCAGTATCTAATACCACAACACAATCCATGTCTACCATAATATCTTTTTACAATGCATATTCTCTCTTTTAATATTAAACTATAGATTAATATTAAAAAAAAGGTACTAATATTAATGTTAATCCATAGTTTAATATTAAAAGAGGTGATATTGTGGACGTGGATGACGAAAGGGGTATTGATCAAAATAAAACTTCTATTGCACAAGAAGCGATTTATATAGATGAAAATAGGCAAAAGGATAAACATATGACCCAAATACTATTCGTTTGTGTGATCAGCAATCGAACATTGAAAAGGATGTGAATTTGGAATCGGCATCTATGCCTAATACCTCAATGGGAGATCAAGAAGGTAATTCGCATCGTGAAGTTAAAGGAGGTAGATGATGAAACCGCTCGATTCATGGCTTCCTTAGCGAAACGAGCTGTAGGTGGTACAAATTAAACAATGCGAGCTTTCTTAAGGATGAAGATTATGATAGTTATTATGATTACGAGAGATGTTTTTGGATTAACCGATCAACAGTTGGCATTCTGTAATGCATTCGATATTACTCTTCGAGGTCAACTTAAACGATAGGGTTATTGTTGGTGTCATTATGAGTCAAATGTAATATTGTCGCTAATAGTCGTAGTAAGTTCACAAGTCTGGTTGTCATTCTTATGATAGCTAGGTCTATTTTGAAGCACATAAGGTGTGTTTGTTTTTTGCCTTTATAAAAAGGCTAAGATGTGAATGTTCACCCACATCCTATTTACATACGCTTTTTTAGGGTAATACATTACCGGAAAAACACTTTATGAAAAATATAAATTAATTTGACCCTAAGTTTTGTAGTTGCAATTGTTAATATGCTAGGAACGTGACTACTGACAAACGCTAAAGTAAAAAAATAAAATTTCATGGAATATGAGATCGAGTTAAGGAATTGAAAGATGGATTTGAAAATGGTTGATAATGCACATCACGAGAGGAAACCAAATATATTCCTTGAAAATCTTCTTTTTCAGGCATCTTTTGTGAAAAAACTATAACCCAATCTTTACTTATCTCAATATTAACCAGCCACCATCAAACATATATATTCGCTTCCTTGATTGCTCAACTATATTCACTACATATATATCCACACATCTACAACACGTTATGCACACCCTACACAATTTACCAAATATGTCATGCATGCCCGGTTTTTTTTGTCTACCTGAATAAAGAACGATATATAATACGTACTGGAATTTAAAAAAAAAATAAAGCAGTTGAGTCGAGGGCCATCAATATTGCATGTTAAACATAATGATGGGGAATTTTAAAATGAAATAAAATAAGAAATCGAACAATCAAGTGATAGTGCAAATTAAATACGTAGTACAACTTTGTTGAGGTATATAGTTTATTTTAAAGTTTATTCGCGCTTTGTGTAGGGTAACTAGTACATATATTTTAGTTTTATCACAAGTATTTAGTTTTTATACTTAGAAGTGTGGGAGCTAGTGGGATTTTGGTCGATCTTTAATTATACTAGCTACCATTATTTGTAAGTTCTAAGAGTACTTTCATGTTTACTGAAATCTCGATGGACAAAGTCTGGGTGGAATTTTAGCGTTCGGGGCATAATGCGTGTTGTAGATTGCGTTAACCTTTATAACGAACTGGGTACGTTACAAGTGATAATAGGCTCAGAACAATGACTTTTGGCACGGCGTAGATGTTGGTGGTTAACTCCCAGAACAGGGTTAAAACAATCAGTAGCAACTGTAATACCACTAGGTGGTTACCGGATATCACTTGGAATCGTGTAATCACTTTTCAAAGTAAACTATTCGACCATAATGCCTGGGTATCACGAATATCTACTTGGGATAAGACCAAAGTATGTTATTGATTTAGGCACAAATCAATAACCCTTTGCTTTCAAGTGTTTATGCTATCAGTTTGTTTCTCCTGGTATTGTTCTTTTCAGTGTGTCTCAATATGTAGAAGACACTCTTTATTTATAGTAGAGAATACTCAATACTAATCAATGGACATTATGTATGATTAACGGCCAATTAATCACCCATAATAAACATCCATAATCATAGTAATAGTGGTTACATGACCAGATTAAACGTGGTCATAAATCAATCATAATAGCTAAAGTCATTAAATAAACACCGCTACACTACCGGCGAGAACCCATACACTAGCGATGGGAACTACACTATCGAGTAACCAACACTACCAAATAGAACCATAACACTAGCGGTGGAACCATCGGTCACTACACTATCGGTAGTAACCAATACACCGGTGGATCCATCACATTACTACATTGTCGGTAGTAACCAAACCACCGCCAAGACAAACCACTAAATGAGTCGGGTGTTCGGGGACCTCATGGGTGTACACCCGTACCTCCTAACCCTAAACCAGGTGTGAACTAATCCCACAAGTGCACTAAACTTTCCAACAATCCTCCCAAATTTAGTTCTCTTCCTTTTCAAGAAAAACAAACATCAAACAAAACATGTGCATAAACGAAAATATCCCGAGGATTGAATTTCAATCTTAGTAAATTACACGTTCAAATATTCGAGAATCGTGGTGTTCTCATAATTGAACCCTTCAACCCATTTGAATACGAAGATAAAATACACAAGTTTTCAAACACTTAATGACTCCCGACACTATACAAGCCATGTGTCCATATCCAAATTGAGCCAAAAGTCCAAAGCTCCACAGGCGGCAAAACTTCAACATTTACATAGGTGGTTCCTCTTTATTCATGCTCACCAAGCACTTTTTCAAAGAAAATTAACCATTAAGAAGTAAAGATTTCATCCTCCTTTTCAGCAGTTCGAGCACAACCTTGGGATGTTAAATAAAACATGTGCTCCAGGTCAATCGAATGTTCGACTTTCCACATTGAACACAGACTCCCAAGTTTCCTTAGGAGGAGTTGGGTGTCCGAGCATTCAGTGACTAAATTGGACTTAAACCCATCCCTTTAGCAGACTTTATAACCAAGTCTCTAGCCACCCTTCATCAAGTGATCAGCTAAATTTTGTTGAGATCTTAAAAACTCTATAGATTCCACCCCATTCATGATAAGCTCACGAATCATACTATGTCTGACACCCAAGTGTCTAGACTTCCCATTGTACATCTGGCTATAATCCTTTGCCAATGTAGCTGCACTATCACAATGGATAGAAATAGGTGCTATAGGTTTAGGCCACAATGGAATCTCAAGAAGCAAGTTTTCAACCATTCACTTCTTTACCGAGTTGCTAAAGCCACAAATTCGATTCCATTGTTGAACTGGTGATGCAAGTTTGCTTCTTGGATGCCCAAGAATTGCACCTCCACCAAGTAGGAATACCCACCACCGGTAGATTTAATTGTCTTGATGTTCTTGATCCAACTTGCATCATTGTATCCTTCCAACATTGAAGGATAACCAGTTTATGAGAGACTATAATCCATAGTTCTCTTCAAATACTTGATACCCTCGAATCGCTTGCGATGATGAGCACTAGGATTACTAGTATACCGCCGCTTTTCCCACCGCAAATGCAATATCGGGCCTTGTACAAGTCATTGCATACATCAGTCAGCCAATTACCCTAGAATACTCAAGTTGAGATACAGCCTTTCCATTATTAGGCATCAACTTCTCACACGTATCCATAGGTGTACTCACTGGAGTATAATCAAAGTAATTGAATTTCCTTAACACCTTCTCAATATAATCAGATTGGGAAATAGAAATTATTTCACTTTCATGTTTAATCCTTATACCAAGGATAACATCGCCTCCCCATGTCCTTCATGGAGAACCTTGATGACAAAATTCCTTTGTCAAATCAACTCGATTTTGGTCGGTGCCAAAGATCAACATGTCATCAACATATAGACAAATGATGACTCCTTTACCGATTCATCAAATTTGCTATATACATTTGTCGACTTGGTTAACATAACCACTAGACAAAACCACTTCATCAAAATTTTGATGCCATTGCTTAGGTGCTGCTTTAGTCCATAAAGAGACTTAATCGGTTTACATCTTGTTTTCATTGCCATGCATGATGAAGCCACGAGGTTGGTTCATATAAACCTCCTCATCCAATTCACCATTCAAGAAAGTTGTCTTCACATCCATCCGATGAATAATCGATTGTGAATAGATGCCAAAGCAATCGCCGGTCTTATGGTAATCGATACGAGCCACGAGGGCATACGTATCAAAATAGTCTATCCCGACTTTTGTTTAAAGCCCCGAATGACTAGTCTAGCCTTGAAGTTTTCAATAGTTCCATCTACCTTCATTTTCCTTTTGAAAATCCATTTGCAACCCAAAGGTTTACAACCAGGTGGTAGATCAACCAACACCCAAGTGTTGTTGCCCATGATGGAATCCATCTCATCATTGATTACTTCTTTCCAGAAAGCAATATCCTAGGACTTCATTGCTTCTTCAAATGTCTTGGGATCATCCTCAACAATGAAGCAATATGAGTATTGGTCGAGACTCATCCCTTGTTCCTTCAACTAAGTATAATTGAAACTCGTGTCCAAATGACTTTGGAGTCCCGACCTTTGCTCTTTCTAAGCATAGGTTCAGTTGTTGAACCACAACCTCATCGTGGACCTCGATGGCACTTCATCGGGACCTCGATACACGATGTCTTGAGTTCCATTAGGAATCCTCGACTTGGTCTAGGGACCGATGAGAATCTATTCTTATCAAAGTTTGCATCCCTTGATTCAATTATGGAGTTAATCGAAACATATTCATTAGGTTCAATAACATAGAACCTAAAAGCCTTGGAATGCTCGGATATCCAACAAAGATGCAATCAATGCCTCTTTCACCCAAAGTTTTCAACTTTGGATCGTGAGTCTTACAATGCACCTACAACCCCAAACCATGAGATAGTTCGGGTTGGGTTTCCTTTTAGTCCGAGTTCATAAGGGTAACCTTGTTCCTTTTGTTGGGAACCCTATTTAATAAATAGCAAGTCATTAACATAGCTTCACCCCAAAACCCTTGACTCGGTCCCGAATAGAAACATGGAATTAACCATCTCCTTGAAAGACCGCTTTTCCTTTCGAAATACCATTTCTTTGAGGAGTATAGGGCGATCGTTTCATGGATAATACCAACAGACTAAAAATACAGTATCCATGGACTCACCTCCCTATCGGTCCTTAATCTTTTGATCAAAGACCTAAGTTGTAATTCAACTTGCTTTTAAACACTTTGAATTTATCTAATGCTTCATTCTTGGAATGTAACGAGATAGACATAACAAAACCTAGAAGCATCATCAATAAATGTCACAAAGTACTTCTTATTCCCCAAAGAAGGAGTGGCATGCAAATCACATGTGTCATCGTATATTAGCTCAATAGCTTAGTCTCACGACTAACACTCGAAAAGGTTTCTTGGTTATCTTGGTCAACTTGCAAGTTTTACACTTTTCGTCCATGTCAAAAGTCGAATTAACCCATCCTTAGACATATCTTGCATTATTTTATAATGAACATGACCAAGTCTAGCATGCCAAAGGGTAGAGTTAGTCTGGTCAAAGGTGGTCACAAAGGTTGAATTATCACTATCAGTGACAACATTATGTCTGAACATTTGGTTACATAAATAGCCAAAACAAATAAAAACACCACATTTAGACAAGACAAATTTATCAGACTCAATAACTTGTTTATATCCATGATTATTCAAAACACTACTTGAAACCAAGTTCTTCCCGATATCGTGAACATGAATAACATTAAATAAAGTTACAATCTTTCCGTAACTAAAATTAAGATCTACACAACCACGACCATGCACCAAGGTCGTTGACTCATTTCCCATGTGAAGAATAGAACCATCATTCGATGACTCATAAGTCTTGAACCGCTTCTATCTTTACACACATGAACTGTTGCACGAGTCAACCCACCACGCAACATCATCATCCAAAGACATAATGAGATTCGATACATATGTAACATAATAAATCTAAAAGACTTATTAACCATATTCGACCTTTCAAAGTGAGTTGGAAGAACCACCACTCCTCGAACCATTAGTGCACGATCCATTGGCTTTACCACCAACCTTAACACCTTTGAATCCTTTTAATGTGACCGGTTTGCCACATTTCCAACAAGTAGGTGTTGCCTTCTTGTTAGGATTTGCCCTTGTGTTGTCATGATATTTGCGTTTTCCTTTGTTGTCATTGTACTTGGTGGAGTTGTTATGCTCCACCATATTGACAACAGATGCACCAATAACATTGCTACTCTTTGGCTTGTCATTATCCCGCACCTTGAGAGATTCCTCAATGCGCAGATGATCGCCCAACTCAACCGAGTTAACTCCTCCTTTTATGTTTCAAGGTATGCTTGAAATCCTTCCAAGAAGGAGGGAGTTTGTCAATGACACAAGAAACTGAAATAGCCTCATCCATGTGCATATTGTGTTGTGTAAACCTTCCAAGTATTCCAAGAAGTTCATTGTATTGTTCCATGATTGGTCTTGAATCAGTCATTTTATAATTTGTGAAATTACTTACAAGAAACTTCTTACTTGATGCATCCTCAGCCAAATATTTGGCATCCAAGGAATCCCACAGTTCTTTGGATGATTCAAAGTTCTGATAAATGTCAAATAGAGAATCAGACATACCATTGAGAATTATACCTCTGCAAATGTAGTCATCATTCTCCCATTTGCTCCTCCTCCTGATCTACTCCACTGTAGCATCATCCCCATCATCAGAAATAGGAGTGGTTAGCACATAAACCACACTCATGCTTGACAGCAAGAAGTGCATCTTCTTCTGCCACCTCCTAAAGTCCACCCCTTCAAACTTATCAAGCTTGGCAAAGTTTGAAGCCATGTGTTTCATTGCAACAGCAGCCATTGATTATCACAAATAGTTTACTTTGATTGTTGGTGGTTAACTCCCAGAACAGGGTTAAGACAATCAGTAGCAACTGCAATACCACTAGGTGGTTACCGGATATCACTTAGAATTGTGTAATCACTTTCCAAAGTAAACTATTCGACCCTAATGCCTGGGTATCACGAATATCTACTTGGAATAAGATCAAATGTATGTTATTGATTTAGGCACAAATCAATAACCCTTTGCTTTCAAGTGTTTATGCTATCAGTTTGTTTCTCCTGGTATTGTTCTTTTCAGTGTGTCTCAGTATGTAGAAGACACTCTCTATTTATAGTAGAGAATACTCGATACTAATCAATGCACATTATGTATGATTAACGGCCAATTAATCACCCATAATAAACCTCCATAATCATAGTAATAGTGGTTACATGACCAGATTAAACGTGGTCATAAAGCGATCATAATAGCTAAAGTCATACAAATAAACACCGCTACACTACCGGCGGAACCCATACACTAGCAAAGGAACTACACTATCAAGAGTAACCAACACTACCAAGCAGGAACTATAACACTAGCAAGTGGAACCATCATCACTACACTATCACTAGTAACCAAGAATACACCAGTGGATCCATCGGTTACTACATTATCGGTAGTAACCAAACCACTGCCAAGACAAACCACTAAATGAGTCGGGTGTTCGGGGACCTCATGGGTGTACACTTCGTACCTCCTAACCCAAAACCAGGTGTGAACTAATCCCACAAGTGCACTAAATTTTCCAACAGTAGATACATTAAGAAGCTAACAAATATTAGACAAATAACATCTTAGAGCACTCTCATCCATAACACCATAACACCAATAACACCGTCCACGTCAGCGCCACAAGAGCTTTAACATTTAACATTAACATCCCCAAAAAACACTCACAACCATAACATCCCAATAACACCATAATACCAATAATATTTCACATTTTCAATTTCAACCCCTAAACTAAAACAAACACTTCATTTATTAAACTAAAACAAACATTTCATTAAAACTAAAAACATATTACAATACGAGATTAAAAAAAAATACAACGAAATAAAAAAAAACACACCGCAATTAAAAAAAAATAGCAAATACTTATTCATCGTCGCCGCTCTCTTGTTGTTGTCCATGTCGTTCAAGATTCTTCGCCAAACATGCTCCATAAGGTCTGTTGGAGTTGGGTATGCGTGTCGGTCGTGTATTTCTTTTGCCTTACGATTGTGAGTATCACATCTTTTGACCCATCTTCGTTGCCTCAAATTTCTTGACGGATCCACCCACGCTCGTTATAGTCACGTAATTCAAATTTTGATCTTTTACAATCATGTTATGCATAATAATGCAACAATACATGATTCTACGTATCGTAGCAATTTCATATTGACGCTTGGTTGTTGTAGTATACCCCAACGACCTTGAAGAACACCAAAAGCACGTTCAATATCCTTTCGGGCACTTTCTTGTCTCCTTTTAAAGCACGATGTTTTCATCGCTTGTTGCCGTGAAGGATTTGTGAAAGTTGCCCACCGTGGATAAATTCCATCACCAAGTAATACCCTGCTCATACCTAGTTCCGTTGACCATATAAGGTGCTCTTGGGCATTATCGGAAGAAGGTCGTCAAATAACGGAGAGTTATCTAAAACATTAATATCGTTATTTGCCCCGCCATCCCAAAAATGCATGCGGATCCATAAATCTTGAGAAGCAATGACTTCAAGCATAATTGTTGGGTATTTTTTATCACCCCTAGCAAAATACCCTTGCCAAGCCATCGGACAATTTTTCCATTCCCAAAGCATGCAATCAATGCTACTACATTCCCAAAACCATGTTTTCTTCATGTTGTTGATAAATTTTTTGAATGTCGGCCCATGTTGGTTTTCTTAAATACTCCGGCATAAACAAATCAATAATACATTTGTTAAAATTATCAAGACATAATTGTGAAGTACTGCACCCATTTGCAAGTATTCATCAAATGCATCGGGTGAGGTGCCGTGCGCCAATTGGCGTATGATGACGTACACTTCATTAGAGCACTTATACTCATTCGACCACAAGCATCGGTGTTTGCTTAAAGTAATTAAAATGATCCGAATATTATCCGAAGTATAAGATTCAATACCTTCAACTATTTGCGGGAATATTTTCCGGCTCATACGAAATCTTCTACGAAAATTCGGTTTGAATACTTACAACCTTGTGCGAAATAATCGTTGAGCGACGTTCCTCGCAAGCTCACGTTCACGAAATATATGGGTACGAGGACTGGTAGGATGTTGAGATTCAATACCTTCTTCTTGTTCCAACTGAAGGTGATACTCGTACGCGGACGCCATAAATTGGAAGTCTGCTAGGTCTTCTTTGTCTGACCAAGACAGAGGAATATCACCAGCTTGATTTGGATCCATTGTGAACAAATTTGATTTTTTGAATTATGAAAGTGTGAGAGGAAGTATATAAAGTGTGAGAGAAAGTGTGAAAAAAATAGAGTTTTAGTTGGGTATTTGTAGTGGTAAAATAATGTTTTTGAATTTTTTCTTTTTTTTTATAAACTAGCCGTTAGGGGTTTTATGTAATTTTTTTTTAAAACTTAACGTTACAGGGACTACTTTTGTAACATTTTCATTTTTATTTTTTTCCTAGCTCTTAACGGGCGTTAAAGAGGCAACGCCTCCCCTCTAACGCCGTTACTGAGCAAAGCTTCCAACGGGTAACGCCCTTAATTGCGTTAACGCCACCCTTAACGGGCGTTAACGCCGCCCTTAACTGCGTTACACGGAGATTATCAATACGGATCATGGAAGATGGCTTGGCTAGAAAGCTCTAAACACGTTGTTATAAGTTACCATACTATTTTGATCTCAATGAGACCCAACCCTGTCCTAGAAAAACTCTAAACACGTTGTTATAAATCGAAATATCTACATATTATTAAGTTTCAAATACAGTAACTTTTAATTGATTAGTAATAAAGGTCAAAGTATATTATGAACTGAAATTAATAATGCCAGGAACTCCAGTCCATTCTTTAAATCGTGTGTTTGATGCATTGACCTCAAAACAGAGAATATGAAAAGTTGGATTACAATTTATTTATTTGCATTAAATGTTACCTTTAGAGTATTTAATTTGTTGTGTATAAATCATTCACTTTAAAAATACGCTCTATTATATTTCTAAACTTTCATAACACAAAATAACAAAATAATCAACAACAAGACTACAAGAGTAACGATACTCAATCAAGCAGAAACGATGTATAGAGAAATAAGGTTGTACTAGCAGGGTATATGTCATTCACATGTAGACTGTAATTATATTTTGCAGCGAGTAAATATTGTTCGATTATACCTTTTTTTTCTAATAATAACCTTATAAATGATGATAATTTAAATTAAAATAACTTTAAACAATAACAATGATACATCATTTCTTAGTATTTTCTAGTCACATAAGCTCTATATATATGTTATACAATAAATTTGTTTTTTAGTATTATAAACATATAACCTTATTCCAATAAATTTGACGTAACAAAGCTAGGATTAAGTTTTATTTGACCAAAGTATTCGCGTTTCAGAAAAAATATCCAAAACGCTTATACAAACAATACCAACACAAGAAATAATGATCCAAATAAACTAACCACATATTAAAAAAGACTTGTATAACAAAAGTGTATCTACTTATTACATTTTCAAATAAATCTAAAAAAAAAACAAACATTATAAATATATTATCAATAATTCTAGTGCAACAAATCATTACTTTTTGCGTGAAAATAATATGGCTCAAGTCATTAACGCACCTTCCTCTGTTATTTGATCTATATCACCCTTTGTAACCCGATAGAAGATATCCAAAGAAGTGAACAAGAAAAGTAAAGTAAAATGCGATAAAATTAAATAACAAGAAAAGTAAAGTTGTAGTGAACTTCTTATAAGAGGAAAATATATTTACTTAGAATTTCACTACTCTCTAGTTATAATATCCTATTGTGTTGTCGAATTGTCACGTCCTAGTCTAATGTAATGTAAGTATTCCTAATTATCGGTTGTGATATGGTCATCCACAGTATAGATTAGCCTAAGTGAACACGCCTATCTAATTTGTCAAGCTTACCAAGTAACTAACATAATTAAGCGATAAATACTCTCCTGAAATTAATCAGCCTAAGACATAAGTTATTAACTAGTCACGTTTTATTTGACATTCAAGTTAGCATAGTTTTCCTTAGCCATTTTTTCAACTCTTAAAGCACACATCATTAAACAAGAGATGACAACATAATAATCAATAACTAAGTTTCATGCAATGCTAAACAAATACTAATTAGTTTAGCCTAGCATAGTAGAATTAAGCAAGTAAATAAACAAATGAAACAAACACACATAAACATAATTGAATGATTGATTAGATAACTTAACTCATTAATACATGAGGTCTTCAATGGCCAAAAAGGCCTACAAAAGCTATCACGTTAAGAGAATAATACCTCAAGTTATCTGTAAGTTTCAAAGTTAGTCTCTAAGGACTAACTTTGCAACCCTCATGTTATTTTAGGGGCTTTCCACATAAAAAAACTCATACTATTTTCCATAAATAATTTACGAAAATAGTACTTGGGGTTATCGATCTTTTGCATATTTACTCCTTAATGACTAAATTACTATACAAAAATAGTCTTTAGGTAATGGTTCGTTTCAAATTTAGGGCCCGTTTGGTTTGTAGATGGGTTTAGGATTAGGATTTGGATTTGGATTTGGATTTAAATTTGATGTAAGAAAGAGAAAATGTAAAAGTTGTTTGTTTTATGTATTGGGATATAAATTTGTATTGAGATTTATAATTATTTATAATTATTGGGCCCACAAGTTTCTGAATATTAGGTGAAAAAGAAAACTTTTTTTTATGTACACGTGAAAAAGAATTTCTAACAAGAAGACAAAAAAAAGTTAAAAACATAAGAAGAGAGAGAAAAGTAACCAAGCTAGTGGGGAATTCAACAAGCCGGATATTAAGCATTGTATCCTAATCTTGAGGTCTACTTATTTGCACCAAACAATCATTTTTTACCATCAATCCCAAATACTACATCCAACCCCACGTAACAAACGGACCCTTATATTTAGTAAAGCATTCTCGCAACAACGCGCGAGTTCACCCACTCATTTACTCTAATTACAACACCTCCCTTTTTCAATCTCTCACACACTCAAAATTAAAAATGTTATTATCAAAGAAGTGAAAAATATACATACACTCGAAATCATTAAGGAGGATAAAAATATAAAGAGTAAAATACACCGTTCGTCCCTAAACTTGTACACACGCATCACGTTTAACTAAACCTTGCCTTTTTCACCGTTGGGAGTCCAAAACATGGTTTTTATAGTCTAAATCAGTCCCTTGACCAATTTTCCGTTAGTCAACGTCTGTTATTTTCCCCATGTGCCTTGCACATGTAGGCAAAATGGTCATTTCATTGTTTTGGTTAATTATTTTTGTGGTAAGAGTGGTACAACCTTAGGGACTAACTGTATATTTAATCAATAAAATTATACCATCACTACCACCACACCCCCCCCCCTCCTTTCTCTTTTTCATGCTTCTCTTTTTAAATTTTTGCTTCTCTATCTAAAATTAAAACTATCACTATTCCCAAATCTAATAAATTCCTCCAAAAAAACATAATCTCTTATTGTTACTCAAATATAAATATAGAAAACAAAATGTGAATGCGTCAACAACCAAAAATATAATATAAAATCAAACATGTTAATATTTTATGACTCGAAATTAAAAACCATGATTTTTAAATTGAAAATAAATATCTAGTATCACGTAAACAAATTCAAAACGTAACCATTTTAGATCAATTAAAAGATAAGTGTCGCTAAATTACTTTTCAATATGTTATTTATCTTTTTTAGACCGAGTTCTTATACCTTTTTAAGAGTAGATATTGCCTTTTCTGTTTTTAGTGGTAAATTGATTTCCCTGGTGATGTAAAAGTAAAGAATAAGTGTTAGATTAAAGGAGAGTGGAGAAACTTTGTGTATTAAATTGCAATTAACTATTTAATCAAATAATGAATTGCGTTGTATTTTATGAGTAAAGGTATATCTATTTTTCTTATTTTGTAAGTTTTTTAAGTAAAATAGTTTTTACTTTATTAGTAGTATATATGTAGAGCAGAGTGGGGGGTGTTTGGAAAACAAATATAAGCGTATTAATGTCATTTAGAAGTATATTAACATTTTATAAGCACGTATATTTCATTATTTTATAAGCACGTATATTAATAAATATGGTTTTGTTAACCACAAGAGTTGTACTTCAGTTAAATTTTTTGCATTAAATGAACACTAAACATTTCATATTTAACATCACATTTCATGTTTAAAATGAAAAAATATGTATAATTATGGAATATACTAGTTCATTTAATGCAAATTTTTTAATTAAAGTATGTTTAGGGTTAACAAAACCCAAATAAATATCCAACCATATTTTCAAACATGAAATGTGACATTAAACGAATAACTTTTACTCTTCATTTATGGTTATATGTTTTCAATTATGGAATACTTAACTATATGTCTATATATATGGATTAGGGTTAGGCCTTGTTTCTTTTTTTGTTTGAATAAGTGGATCTTAGGTCCATTTCTTTTAATGCATCTGAATGAGGAGTATATGGTTTTCTTTGCCTTTGTAACATTAATTACTAGCTTTAGGCCCCTCGATGGGCGGCTAACGTTAAGTATTATTTTAACAGATAAAAGAGTTTCAGATGTATTCCCTAAAGAAAACAAACATAAAAATTATTATTTAAAACAAAAAATAAATGAATGTAATATAAGATTGAGTAAATTGTTTACAAAAGCTAAAAGTGTGAAAAAATCTACCACCAAAGTAAGAATTACAGCCTATGCAGGACTTCTTTATACACAACGTTTGTTGTGTAATTTCAATAATTGTCATCTTTATCACAACATAAAACTTTCAAACCTTTCTTTAAGTCTTATTACGAAACATAAAAATGTAGTACAAAGATTATTTAAACATAAAATACGTAAATGACATAATGTTGAAAGATAAAAAGTTAATGTAATATGCCATTTGTAAATAATCCGGAATCAACCTAACTAACCATGAGTGTATTGTTAAAAGTTAAAAAGCTAAATAAATAAGGGAAACTTATAATCCATGAATGACTTTTTTATACACAACGTTTGTTGTGTAATTGCAATGGTTGACATCTTTGTCGCACCATAATACTTTTAAGCTCTTCTTGCTCTTTACTCTAGAAATAGCTACATAGAGTTATCCGTGTGAAAAAATATGCCATTCTGGTCATGCTAAAATAAAGGGTCCTGCACGTGTCAAGAAGACAAGAATACATAAAAGGTTAAAATGGAACACCAAAATGTTGATTTGCTCTGAGAAGTGCACCTGAAACAAATTTACCCTTAATGAATAACAAAATCACAATTAATCCTAATGAGACCTAAGTTATCTAAAAGAGTGAATTATCCTACTATAAAAACTTGACGTGAAACATATAACACAATAATAAGCAGAGTGAAAAACCATGTAGCATTTTCAATCATTCATCCAACCAAGCATGTGACACTTATATAAAGGTTAACAGCAAACTAACCAAATGGATTAAAAAGGTGCTTGATTAGAGTAAGTCATGCCACCAAGATAACATAATATGTTGACTATTTACAGAGAACCTAAAGGACAATTATATAAGATATCACGGATAGAATGGCAGCTAATTATACACATTTAAAGTTTCTTTATGCCCTCTGAAATTATTACGTTTGCACACTCAAAAATAGGAAAACATTTATGAAGTTTGATGCACGTACGAAGCGTGTTCGGCGTCAAAGGAACTTCCTTTTCGTCGAGCAAGTTTTTCAACACCCTAGGCAGTGAACCTAATCGTTGTAGTGTAGTATTGGGTAAGCCTCGGGTATTGATATCGTTCTCTAGGGGAATATGAATGCTAGCAAGAAGTGTACTACGCTAAGGTTGAGGTTGAGGATGATTCTTTTTTTTTATCTTTTATATGTTTTTTTTTAGAAAGCTAAGGGTAAAATCTCGGGGTAATGGATTTGGAGGTGGTACTTCTACCAATTACTTCTACTATTCTAATTATCTATTACTACGGGTAGTCTATGTCTTTTTGATATGTGCTCGTATGATGATTAAAAATGTGTCTACCTAGATACTATTACTCCCTAGTTATCTTTTATTGGTGGTTGAATTGTCACGTCCTTATTCTTAACGTTGTGTTTTCTAAGGTCGTAGGGAATGCTTAGGCCCTAACTCTTTGAGAATACCTTAAGGTTATTGCCTACGAAATCCGCTAGATGTTTCATAAACTAACCTAAAGGTTATCTTTGGATGTTTAGACTACGGAATCCTCTAAGTGATTCATAAACTAATGTTTACAAAGATCACTCAAGCATTTAAACACAACGATAGCCTAGTGCATTCCTAAGCCATTTTCAATTAAGATAAGAGACAACCAATCAATAATTAACAACTAGGTTTCATAGATCTAAGCAAACACACAAGAAATTTAGTCGGACATGTTAAACAAGCAAGCATACACACATTCAATGGAAGACATAATGAAATAAATGGAATAAAACACTTATCTTGATGTGTACAATAGGGTTTGGGACCCTAAGATACCGCCCAAGTCGGACTACAAATGTTTAGGGTTTTTACTCCACAAGTCTACCTCTCAAAATCTTGAAAAATCAAATTCTATATATAGATTTACACTTGCGACGCCGCTTTATAGGTGGGACGCCATCGATCGCCATCAATGGTTTTCGCCTTGGCCAAGTTATCGCTGGGACGAGTCACGTTGTAGTTGTGACGCCGGATTTAGTAGGATGTCGTCGATTCTCGATCCGGGCCGTCGAGATGAAAGGTCTTAGTGATGCCCTTCCTCTTCAAAGCTCGACACCGTCAGTGCATTTTAGCAAAAAGTCTACTGAGTCATCAGGTGTATCTATTATCAAATCTGTAATCTGTAGAGAGGGACGGCGTCGCCCTTCGGTTGGGATGCCGTCAACTTCGGTTTCAGCAGTTTGAGTGTCTTCGATCTTGACTTAGCCATTTTCTTCATATATTCACTCCTTTTCGTCCAAATATGCATCATTCCAGCATTTTGCTTCCAAGAGACCTAAAAAGTGAAAAGGAATGAAATTAAGCAGTAACGGATATAAAAGTGGGCGATTAAGGGCTTAAATGACCCCTTCAAAGTGTACGTTTTAAATCCTTATCAAAGTTCTACTGTAAAATTCATAAGCAGCACCAAACTAATACGCTTACCCATGTCTAATATAAGATAGTTAATAATAATATGCAAAGAAAAAGTGGATACATACTTGCTGTAACTTGCATATAGCACACGCCACTGCTCCTTTTTTATATGGAAATCCCGGCTCTTCAACCTCTGGGTTCGCAAGATTAAATGGGATCAATACCTGCAACCCTTTCCGCACCACGTGCATTTTCATTACGATATTAGTTTAATATAATTCAACTAAATAAGCTTGTATCTTAGGTTTGCATGTTATTAAGTATCAAATTATCCAGAAATTGGTATTCAAAATTGATTCTTTGACTACTATGTATCTCAAGTTAACATTGTTCCAAGTGTGAAGCCCATAGCCCCTTATTTGAATATATATATATATGTACTAATGGTCTTGATGCTACAAATAAAGACACCTAGAACTAAATAAGAGAAAGAATATAAGATTACCTTTAATTTCATAGCAGCAACCATAGTTATAACTCTCGATTCCTCATGAGAATCATGTGTAGATTACCTTTAATTTCATAGCAACAGCCATAATACTTAACAGATTCGTAAAGTCAACAACAACTTATATCTATGAAAAATTAATATCTTTTCTAACGATGGGAGTAGATCGAAACCTGTAGTTTTTTAGTATAGTTTATTCACACCTCTTCAAATATAACACTATGAAAACTTATTGATCAATATAGACACAATATGTTTAACTTGGGGCAACTTTGTATATTTTTTGATCGGGTTTTCGTAGTGAACTTTATACCCCTAACTCCTAAGAACTTAATAGGTTAGGCATGAGATGCACATAATGGCCGTTGAGTATAGGTGGGATTGGTTCTGCAAAAATTTTAGTTTTAACATACAAATGGTGAGTGATAACATCAAATAGTCCTGAATATAAATTGTCAATCTCCCCCAATAATGCTCATTATTTATATCATTTATATGGATTTACGCTTGTTTTCTATTGTTTTCCGCTTTCAGGTAAATTACGAGCATTGGAGCTATAGAGACGCGGAAATGGAAACATTACTAAAGATTTATCACAGTATGCCTATTTTGAAGAAGTTACGGCGTAACTCGTCTCTCACATTACGCCGTAACTATTGCGTGACCCGTAAGTCCAACTTATCAAGAGGTTATGACGTAACTCTTCCCAAAGGTTACGACGTAACTCCATTAGGTCAAAAGAGGTTCCACGCCGATACTTACGCCAGAATTCATCGCATCACTTACGACGTAACCGAGTTTATTGAAGAATACGGCGTAACCACTTATAAGGTTACGCCTAACTATCGATCTAGTGCATTTACGAAGAAATAGAAGGTTACGGCGTAACTCCTCTATTGGTTACGCCAGAACCCGCACCGGCCTATAAATACCCCACGAATTCCAGCATTTCAAAGCATCCCATTCCACACACAACACTCGAGAACGTGGGAAAAAGCTCAAGCGTGTCTAGGGAGCATACTGAGTTGTTTCCAAGGGAGAAGTCACTCCATTACGATAAGTTTTAGCGTTTATTATTTATTTTACTTTCAATTCATGTATTTCGTAAAACCTAAAACCGATTATGCTCTGGTGATCTTGGCGATTCCCTTTTTTCATTAAAATTCGATTAACAAGCTGCTCTAATTCATTCTCTATTGCTCTAATCTGATCCTCTTAATCAATTACTCTCGTATATTGATTGGTTGTTTCAGTTTTTTGCAATCACTGGTGTTTAGGGTTTCTTGGTCTCGCTCAGAGTTTAGGGTTTCCTTTGATTATCGCTACTGATTTTAACCGAACCTGCTATCATGGTTGATGTTGGATAATATCTTGTGCTTATAATCATGCCTTAGTTCTACTAAGGTTATCGTGACTGAAGATTGACGTGGTTCTTCTTGCTTTCCTGGTGTTTCGTTTTTCTTAGGGTTTCGGTTATTACTTTTCTGTTTTTTGTTTTTAGGGTAGTTTTACTTTCTTGTTTGTTATTATGGACAAGGTTGATGAATTAAACGTTGATGTGAATGAGCCTACTGTTAGTCTTGGTGAGTCGATTCTTCAATCGACAATGAACCCTAATAGTAGGAATGATGAGTTTACTGGTATTGCTTCTGGTTCTCGTTCTGATGGACAAGTGGAGCCGGTTTTACTTGGTTCAAGCCCTAGTCATGACGCACCTAGTTATGACACGCCTGAGGGTCATGATACTTTATTGAAAATCCGTGCTATTGAAAAACAAATCTTTGAGGGAAAACTTGTTCTTGTGGGTGACGATGGGCAACCATTAAAACCTGCCATGACAGTAAATGCTACTAATTCTACTGGGGCTAATCCATTTGAGCATCTTAAGGTGCCGCAGTCACAGAAGGAGCTAGAGGAGATGCTTACTGCTATTGGTTATTATTCGAAACCTCCTCAAGATACGAGTGGTCCTATGGCTTCTAATGTTAATGGCTTTAATAATGCTAATGATAAGGTTGTTACGAATGCACATGGGGCTGTTGGTATTAAGAAGGTTGGTGTGTATGCTTTGAAACAACCTTCTTCATTGTATGCTTACATCTACTGAACCAAAGAAACACACGTCAAACTTTCGTAGGTTGGAGTGTAGTAAGAAAGCTAATGGTGTGGATCTTTCTGTCCCGATGAAAGTGGTTGAAGAGGTGAACACTAGGTTTGAGAATACTTTGTATGGGTATTTCCTTGGTCAACGCCTTTCTTTTCTTGTTGTTGATTACTTTGTACGCAATGCGTGGGCTAAGTTTGGTATACAAAAGGTAATGATGAATGCAAAGGGGTTCTTCTTCTTTAAGTTCAATTCGAAGAAAGGTGTTGATGATGTTCTTGAAAACGGTCCTTGGTTGATTAGAAATGTACCTATTATTATTAAACCATGGACATTGAACACCAACTTACTTAAAGAGGATTTGACCAACATCCCGGTGTGGGTTAAATTCCATGATGTTCCTCTTGCTATATTTTCGATGATGGCCTTAGTCTCCGTACACATTGATAGGCACGCCCAAAAGGTTAGATGCTTTTACTAGCCAAATGTGCAAGGACTCATGGGGCCGTAGTAGTTTTGCTAGATGCATGATTGAAGTGAAGTCGGATGAGGTGCTTAGGGATAGCCTTCTTGTTGAGATACCGTTACTTGATGGGTCGGGTTCGACTATTGAGAAGATACGGGTTGAATACGAGTGGAAACCACCTCATTGTGATAAATGTAAGATTTTGGTCATACTCTTATTGAATGTCCTAAATTTGTGGAACCTCCCGCTCACCTACTCTCAAATGTTAATGATGGTTTCAAGATGGTCAATAATAAGAAGAAGGAAAGCAAGGTGGTTCTACTATTCGAGTCAAGGAGGGTTTACTAAACTGTTGTAGGTAAACAGCTTCAATATCAACCCAAAAGACTCCTCCGAACCTAAGAAAGTGGAAGTCACTAAGAAGAATGCTTATAATGTGGCTAGTTCAAGTGGAAGAAATATTTCTACATCTAATTAGTTTGATGCTCTTAATATGGAATATACGGATGCTTTTGGTATTCCTTCAAATGACACCAACAAGGATGTGGATTCTGGTCGTACAATGGAAGTTAATGAAGATAAGTCTACTAAGACAGGTACTGCATCACAAGAACCCCTTGTGAGTGATTTGAAAGAGATGGAGTCGGGTGTGGCTCCTAAAACTAGTGATTCTTGTATTCCGCCCGCCTCTTCTACTAAGAGAGTTAACCCTTTTTCTAAAGTGGGAGAGATCGTGGTGTCTGATTCTGAAGATGAGGTGGTTGCTAACCCATTTGATGAGTCTGCTAATCTATTCGGTGGTGGCCAAGAGTTTGAAGATGAGTATGATGACAATGACTACGATGACTATGCGAAGTAGGTTTCTGATCTTCCAGAGAATTTGGATGCCTTTAATGCCATGTATGGCACCAAGCTTCAAGGACCTAGGAAGTAATTTTCTTTCATTATGTCCTATGTTATCATTTGAGTAGTGGTTTGTTTTCTTGTTTAGAAAATAGGTAGTATCTTGTTATGTAAGCTTTATGCCTATGTAACAGGCTGAGATATGGGATTTCACTCATATCCATTGTACTTAAATGTTTTTGGTTAATATATTTACCAGGGTGCATGATTACTCCCCTTTACCCAAAAAAATTCATGTATTTCGTACCTTTGAATATTGAATTGATTTGCATGATTAATATGAGCTACTAAGCACCCTTTGGTGCTAGCCGAGTTATGATTCCTTAATTGTTTTGTTTGCGTTTACCTTTACTTCCATACAATTATTTCTAAGTGTATGCATGCATAGTTATTTGGTTGTCACCCTTGGTTCGGTAGTTTTGAATGGTGATAGAGGCCAATTGCTTAGGAGATATGATCAACTGACCCTAGGTGAACGGACTGAGACGGGAAGGGTAAGATATGACCAACTGACAACCCTTTCTACTTGTGCGATTTGACCAACTGATCACCTATCGTTTGGATGAACTTAAGAATTGGGGGGTGTAGTGTCTAAGTTCCTAACGGCCGGGCACTCACTATTTAGAATCTAGCATGTAGCGGTACTTAATGACTTGGCTTAGGGGACCAGGAACAACAGGACTTCGATGATCGTGCGCTGATTTCTCTGTGGTGGCATCTTTGCCGATAGGTTAGGCGAATTGACCAAATGTCGTCTGTCTCGAATTTGACCCCACCAAGTAATTGGAAGTAGGTAGACGAGACATAACTAGCTAGGAGGATTGACTAGGTTAGCACCACTATTCCTCTATTGATTTCCCTTTACCATTTATCCGCTTTTATTTTATATTCGCATTAGTAGTTTAATTAATTAAATCCTATCGAAACCATTATTATTATGTGACAATTAGACTTAGTAATAATCCAACACACATAGCTCTTGGGACGACCTCGGCTTTACCATTTACTACACTACACACGACCGGTACACCGCCTGCTAGTGCATTAGGGTAGACCATAGGTATAGCGAGACACTATAAATATTAAGACACAGTCAAGAAACTCGCATCAAGTTTTTGGCGCCGATGCGGGAGCTATTTTAGGATTTCATATTAAGTCCTGCTTTTAATTTTCTTTCGATAATGTCGGGATACAAGACTCATGACTCGAGGCCTTTTCTCGCTACACCATTCACGACCCGAGAAGCAATTTGAAAAAGGAAAATCTATTCTCCGATTCCTATTCACAACATCTTCTCATTTTACGAGTCAGACCAGTCAGACGCAGAACCGGAGGTCATCAATGAATATAATATCAATGACCTAACTATGGAACAATATTTAGAGCGACCGAATGAGAACTGCCAGCGAAGCTTTACTCAAGATTCTCACACTGAAAAATACTCTATTCGAGATCATATTATTCGTGAGTTACATGAACTTGAGTTTTATGGAAACGAAGATGAGGACGCTCAGAACCACATAGAAGAAGTTCTCCACTTGTCCTCTCTTTTCAACATCAGAGGTACTCCCAGCTATTCAGTCACTGCAAGGATTTTTCCTATGACCCTTTCTGGGACGGCAAAAAGATGGTATAACAAACTCCCTCACAATTGTAAAGAAGCATGGGATAAACTTAGAAAAGAATTCGTTTTTCAATTTTGTCCTCCTTCAAAGATGGCCAAGCTTCTTGGGAAAATCTATCAATTCATTCAGGTTGGAGAAGAAACGCTTTACCAAGCATGAGAAAGATTTAATGAGATTCTCTATCGATGCCCTACTCATGATTTAAACAAACATCAGATAGTATACGTCTTCTATCGTGGGATTAATGCGCAAACACGAGAACTTCACGACTCACCAAGACCTATTCCTAGCATGACTCCTCATCAGGCCATGGAATGTATTCAATGGATTTCGAACATTGCTACAAGTGGCACATGGATACGAGTGGGACGGAGAGAGATAACTTCGATCATAAGGTAATGAAGACAATAACGAAACAAGAATACAATTACGGGGAAATTTTTGAAAGACGAAGTTTGGAAAGAGAAGCTGAAGCATGTAGGGTTGAGAAGGTTAAAAGTGTATTTGAGGCTAATTCCGGGAACAATCTCAAGAAAAAAATTCTTGACCACATCAAAGAATCAAGAAAGCGCGATGATAGGATAGAAAAGATGATGAAAGCATTCGTGGATAATACAGTCTCTTCTATTAAAATTCACGATGATAGGATAAAGAGATTAGAGAAGTGTTAGTTCATGTTCGAAGCCATCTCTCGAGTACCTAGCACTCGGAGGAAGAAGTTGTCCACATCAGAAACTATCCTCGAAGAACCTTTGACCTTTTCGTAAAAGGTTAGCGACGGATCAACATGGAGAGACAATCACTTTTCGACCAAACTTTGCCGGTAAACCCTCCTACTAATGATTCGATAATACTAATCGTCATGATATTGCACGGGAATCAAGTTATGATGAGACTATTCGCCTCAACGAAAGATGCTCAGCGGTTTTGAGGAATGAGCTACCACAAAAGGAAAAAGATCCAGATGCTTTACTCTCCTTGCTATATCGGGAGCTTAAACATGTGTAACGCCTCGCGATCTTGGAGCTAGTATTAGCATAATGCCTCGCTCGATGTTTTGTGTATGGGAATTGGCAACTTAAACCGCCAAGATGAAAATTGAAATGGTCGGTCGATCCATGAAATCGCCATTAGGAATTGTTGAAAATGTGTTAGTGAAGATTAAGAGATTTCTTTTCCCAAGAGATTTTGTAATTCTTGACATTCCTAAGACAACAGGATACCCGCCATTTTAGGAAGACCCATGCTTGCCATCTACGACACTAAGGTGGATGTCTTTGCCGGAAAATTGACTCTTGAAGCTAATGGAGAAATCGCCACATTTGGACCTAATGAACATTTGTCTACCCCGGAGAAGGTGTGTGCAATTGACCCAGTGGGGAATTTTGGTGAAGCTCTAGAAAAGTTTCTTAGCGACCCCCCGGATCCTGGAGAGGTTGACTCGGGGAAGGATTTTGATGTTTTCGTAAATTTTGAGGAAGATGATAACTTAGGATTAAGTAATGAAGACCTCTCAAGTGATGTCAAGATGACCCATTGGCAAGATAACTCGAAAAATATTCACGCAATCGGACCAACCACGCTTTATGAGATGGGGCACGATCCATCACAGAATCCTATTATCCGAAAATCTCATGCAAAATTGGGTTCATTGATTTTCACCTATTTATCGACACAGATTCCCCAGTCAACATTATCTCTAAGGAATGCTACAACCAAGTTATGGAAAAGGAGCTTGATTACAAAGGAAACAACTTCCTCGGGATAGAAACAAACATACGAGTTTTTGTAGGAACTCACTCATTTCTAGTCGACTTTGTGGTTATGGATGATGTTAGCGAGTTTGTGTCAGAGGGGCTGACTGGGGTAATTTTCGGAAAACCCTTTAAAAACGAGAAGGAAGGACTGGTTTGGTTAAAGATTGGTGATGATAAAACTGTTTTCAAAATGCCAAGAACTATCAAGAATTTTAAAAATTGGACTAAAAAACAGTTAAGTTATGCTCGGCCGCTGCTTGGTATTAGTGAAGAAGATAAGGCCAAAGGTTTTGATCACCCCTACCAAAAGATCAAAATTTTTTACTTAGGGTGTTTAGAACTTGGAGAAGGATACAAACGGGATGAGAATTTGATCAGCTGGATTTAACATGGAGATTGCCCATTCCACGAGATGACGAACAAGCACTGGTAGCCCGCGGCTCTGAGTCTAACTTAAAGACTCGTTAATAAAGAAAGTTCTCTTCGGAGACAACCCGAATTATCCCTTTCTTTTGTTTTTATTTCCTTTCTGTTGGGTTTTGTGTTTTCTAACCATTTTGCAGAAACGAGGAACTAATTGTCAGTAAGTCTTGATCCGAGCAGAGTTTCGCGTAACTCATCTTGGTGATTATGCCGTAACCAACATTTTAGCAAGCAGAGTTCTTGACGATTACCCATTACGGCAGATAACTATCTCGGTGGTTACGCCAGTAACTACTCGCTTAATAGCTCATACCAGTTTTGCTGCCACGGCAGAAACTCCTCATAGGAGTTACGACGTAACTCTCCTCTCGCTTTAATTCTTTCATTTTAAAACACAAGAACCTTGTATTAGTTTTAAATAAACTTTGTGGGTGTGTTCCTCAGAACCCTCACGAGACTTCACTCGTCCACTTGGGACACCAAGTGGTTTAAAAACTTGTTGCATTCGCTAAATGCAACCATGATTCCTACGAAGTGAGTTAGGTTTGTTTTTCATTTTATTTTTCTTTTTAGAATTATGCTTGTCGGTATTGTGATTTCGTGGATTGAAGTTTGTTCATGACGCTTAAACGAAGGCACGGTTCTTTCTCGTGGGCCTTCTTCTTTTGGAGCAAATTTCGGGAAGTTCTCGCCTAATTCTACCTTTCTCTTCACCTTTATTTTAATGCCTAGTACAAAAGAGACTTTGTACAATTCAAGTGGGAGGACGGGAGTAGAATTATCTCTTGAACTTTTTTCGCCCTCATTTTTCTAGTTTATTTTGAAAAATTATACCATTTTGAAAATTTTGACATGTTTTTCCGAACCTAACTAGTTTAGACCTTAGCCGAGCACATACAACCCTTGACATTATATGGTGAGATTAGCCTTATCCGTTTCCAATATTTTACCCCAAATCCACCAAATTATGAGTGTGTCGGTAGCTTGTAAACTTTAGAACTTGGCCTTTGCATCATTTCGAGACCATAGACGAGGTATGTTGAGTTAGCTCGATGTATTTGGACTTTTCAGTTTTAAAAGGCAATAATATAGGATTAACACCCAAACAGCCTACCATTGTGAGTCTATCGATTAGTCACCTCGACTTTTCGACCCCCATGTGAAACCCTTTTGTTGCACTTCCCTTTAGTGCAAGATACCCCTAGATACACCCTTCCGAGCCATTCCTTTCATTTTGTCAACCCAATATATTGTTTCACACACTTTTACACCTTAGCCTACCTCGTAGTCTTTATTTGTGATTGAAGTCATCATTTGCCTAAGTTCAAGGTTCGAGTGGAAAGGTTTGGAAATTACGCTTTCATCGACAACATTTATGAAGATCATCGAAGACCCCCCCGAATTCCCATTTTTCATCTCAAGTGGGGGGATATTATGTTAGTTATGATTCAAAAAAAATGATTCGAAAAAAAAAAAGAGAAAAAAGTTGATTGAGTTATGATATTGTAAAGTGCGATGTTATAAGCACTATAGTATGAAGCTTTATTAATTAGTATCGAGGAGGCCACCTCGGTCACATTTGAAGATTGGAGTTGGTGGTTTTGCCAACAAAAGAAGGAAAGGTGGTATGCCCATCACGACGTCCTCTAATGACGCATCTACCTTGCATTTCATGATCCGGTCTCTAGACTTCTAAGCTTGAACTTTGGGCGGACGGTAAGTAGTGATGACTTGGTTATAGATTTAGACTATCTGCTTGTTTTTCATTTTACACCAATTATATATCCCATGTCTTATTCTACCCTTTAGTCATGAAGCATGGCTAGGTGATGCAGCGAGCAATATTTGGTGTCTTGGCCATGGATTTGGTCATGTATCATTGATTTTGTCTACTTCGCCGTGACATGTTAGTAATGACGAGTCACCCCTTAACCTTTGTCGTGTCTACCCATATTGCCTTCGAGAATTGTTTAGCCCTTAACTCTAGTGGTGGAGATTTGTGTAACCGCCAAGCTTATGATATAATACATGCTATGATCAGACGATTGAGTGATCACCCGAAATTGACACTTAGAATAGTTGAGAGATTTGAGTGTTTGTTCCCTTTCGTGAGGTGTTCGACTTCGCTTTATTCTAGCATAAGGGATTTGTAAACTCATAGTTTCCGTGTTTTGGGAGATATCTTTTAGGAATCTATCTAATAAGGTCTACTTGAGGAAAGTAGAGTTCAGTGGGGGATATTTGATAACATCAAATAGTCCCGAATATTAAGTGTCAATTTCCCAGATAATGCTCGTTATTTATATCATTTATATGGATTTACGCTTGTTTTCCATTGTTTTCTACTTTCGTAAATTACGAGCATTGGAGCTATAGAGACGCGGAAATGGAAACATTACTAAAGATTTATCACAAGATGCCTATTTTGAAGAAGTTACGGCGTAACTCGCTCTCACATTACGCCGTAACTATTACGTGACCCAGAGTCCAACTTATCAAGAGGTTACGGCGTAACTCTTCCCAAAGGTTACGACGTAACTCCATTAGGTCAAAGAGTTTCCACGCCGATACTTCACGCCAGTAATTCATCGCATCACTTACGACGTAACCGAGTTTATTGAAGACTACGGCGTAACCACTTATAAGGTTACGCCGTAACTAGCGATATAGTGCATTTACGAAGAAATAGAAGGTTACGGCGTAACTCCTCTATTGGTTACGCCGTAACCCGCACTGGCCTATAAATACCCCACGAATTCCAAAGATTTCAAAGCATCCCATTCCACACACAACACTGAGAACATGGGAAAAAGCTCAAGTCGTGTCTAGGGAGCATACGGAGCTGTTTCCAAGGGAGAAGTCACTCCATTACGATAAGCTTTAGCGTTTATTATTTATTTTACTTTCAATTCATGTATTTCGTACCTTTGAATATTGAATTGATTTGCATGATTAATATGAGCGGCTAAGCACCCTTTGGTGCTAGCCTAGTTATGATTCCTTAATTATTTTGTTTGCGTTTACCTTTACTTCCGTACAATTATTTCTAAGTGTATGCATGCATAGTTCTTTGGTAGTCACCCTTGGTTTGGTAGTTTTGAATGGCGATAGAGGCCAATTGCCTAGGAGATATGACCAACCTGACCCTAGGTGAACAGACCGAGACGGAAGGGTAAGATATGACCAATCGACGACCCTTTCTACTTGTGCGATTTTAACAACCGATCACCTATCGCTTGGATGAACTTAAGAATTGGGGGTGTAGTGTCTAAGTTCCTAACGGCCGGGCACTCACTATTTAAAATCTAGCATGTAGCGGTACTTAATGACTCGGCTTAGGGACCGTGAACAACAAGACTTATGACGGTGCTTTGATTTCTCCTGTGGTGGCATCTTTGTCGATAGGTTAGGCGAGTTGAACAAATGTTGTCCTCTCGAATTTGACCCCACCAAGTAATTGGAAGTAGGTAGACGAGACATAACTAGCTAGGAGGATTGACTAGGTTAGCACCACTATTCCTCTATTGATTTCCTTTACCATTTATCCGCTTTTATTTTATATTCGCATTAGTAGTTTAATTAATTAAATCCTATAAAACCATTATTATTCTCGTGACAATTAGACTTAGTAATAATCCAACACACATAGCTCTTGGGACGACCTCGGTTTACCATTTACTACACTACACACGACCGGCACACCGCCTGTTAGTGCATTAGGGTAGACCATAGGTATAGCGAGACACTATAAATATTAAGACTTGGTCAGTAAAACCTGCATCAGTGAGTGAGATTTAGATGAAGGACATGTTTAGCATAAATGAATTAGGAGGTTGTTTCAATTTCCCTCCTTTATTAAAGCTTATAATTAGTGAAGGGAGGCATAATCACGTACAATGCCAAACACCATTAAATGTAGCAGATCCATCTAGCAATGTTTTGCTAGTAGAGTCTTTCAAACATTTATACCATCAAGTTATTTGAACCACTTTTTATCCTAAACTGATGAATAAGTGATATTACCATAAAGCATTAACTTCTAATCCAACAATCCTTCCATAGTCTGTTTGGATGTCCTTGCGATATTTCTACATTGTTAATATGAAATAATCAGCTTCAGATTTACAAAAAAGGAATTGTTCATTGATGCGTGGTTCGGGTCTAAAGACTTCCTTTCAACGAGCAAACTTTACAACCCACTAGGTAGTATACCTAATCGTTCTGATGTAGTATGGGTAAGCCAGGGGTTGATCGCTCTAGGGAATAGAAGCTAGTAGATATGTATGACGAAAAGGTGAGGTGAGGAAGATTCTTTTTTATCTTTTTATATTTTTTTATAAAGGCAAGTAAAATCTCAGGGTTTTAAGAGTGGGGGTTGGTAATTCTACCAATTTAACTACTTAACAAATTAAATTAAAAAGTAATTAAACTAATGAAAGGTAAAAGATATGGATTGAATGAGTGTTTCTTATGATAATTAAAAACGTGTTTACTTAGATTTTCTTACTACCTAGTTATCTTTTATTGGTTGGTTGAATTGTCACATCCTCATTCTAATTGGTGCATTGTATTCCGTGTTAGTCATAGGGGGTGCCTAATTTCCTAATTCTATGAATCATAACTCTCCTCTAGAACATCCAGGATCGCCAAGTACCGAAGTATCTCCCCCGAAAACCTTATTATCCTTAAGCTACAACTCACGCAATAAACACAACGATGGCCTAAGTGCACTCTTAAGCTTTTTTCTATTTAGGACGTTCAAGCTCGCAACAATTAAAGAAGAAGCCAGTTTTCCTTACTCTAGCATCTACCAATTAAAATAAGAGACAACCTAACAATAATCAACAACTAGGTTTCATTGGAATTAAGCAAACACTTAATTTATTTAGCTACGCATGATAGCTAAGCAAGAACACAAACAAACAATTGAACATAGATGAAACATGTTGATAGATTGGATAAACAAACTTATCTTTAAGTGTAAAGAAGGGTTTGGAACCCTAAATACTGCCCAAGTCGGACTCCTAACGAACTAGGGTTTGCTCTCCAAAATAATGCAAACAAAATACAGAAAATTCTAAGTATATATATAGATTTACACTCGCGAAGGCGTCGTCTTTTGATGGTGATGCCGTTTGATCGCTGTTATTAGGGTTTCATTTAGGGCAAGTCATTGCTGGGATGGTGTCAGGTGAGAAAAAGTGACATTGTCTGACTTGCTTAGGGACGTCGTCTGGGAAGGATCTTGGTCATCTGGTGAAGAAAGTAAGGGCGACGCCCTTCTTGAATAAGGTGTGACGCCGTCAGGTGTTAAGACTAAAATATAACCTGACCCGTCGCTTGAGACTTTTTAGAAAACCTTGTAAGCGACGGCGTCGCCCTTGGAGTTGGGACGCCGTCAGGCTTAACAACATTGTATTCTTGACTTTTTCGTTTTCTTCATGTTTTCGCTCCTTTTCGTCCAAAAATGATTGATTCCAGTATTTTGCTTCCAAAAGACCTAAAATGTGAAAAAGAAACAATTTTAAGCAGTAACAGATATAACATGTAATGATTTAGGGCTTAAATAACCCCCTAAAAACGTATGTTTTAAATCCTTATCAAATATCCCTACACTTGGAATTTGCTTGTCCTCAAGCAAATGTGCTTTTGGCTAATCAATTTATGAGTTAGGGGTCATTTAACATTGGTTTAAAATAGTCTACAACAAGTACAAGTGCCACAATAGTCAAAACAAGCACGAAAATTATATACTAGCACCTCACAATTGGTGTTTGGATTCTCTCATCTTTCGGGTTTATATGAAATATAACATGTATAGAAATGGAAAATAAACACTCACCACCTGTCATAACTCATAGATTACCATAGGCTTGAGAATAGATCAAACCTAAATCGCTTTGGAGTAAGCACCTACGAATAACTATCTAAGAGGTTTTACAAAGGGTTATAATGTTAGGCTTCGGGTAGGGAATAAAAGGGTTTTGTTGGATATGAGGAATATTTAGTGGTGGCAAGTCAAATGCATGTAAAACGCGGCGTTGCCAAGCTAATACTCGACTCACTAACACTAAATAACAACTTTGTTGGATCGATGTACTCTAACCAAACTAACTTAAATAACTTGTTAAGGTTTAATAACCTCGGATAAATCCTAAGTTATTAACAGAGAAACACTGAGCAAACTCTATTAAGTATGCGGAATTTACTTAACATAGCTAAGAAGAATAACTTTAACTATAAACGATTTTATTAATAACTCTAACTCGCTTATTATGCATCTTTAACAACTCTAATAATATCGAACTTCTCTAAAACTCTAATAAAATCACGTCGCCTTATGCCAATCTAGGGTCCTTTATAGGCTCAAGGATACCCTAGTCGGTTTACAAATTGTATCCTTGTACGTCAAGTAATCTAATATAGAATATTCTAGAATTACAAGACTTTCTATAAACGAATAAAACAGCTTCTTTGATCTTGCAAGACTTTGACTTCGTATGTAGTACTTTGACTTTATCATTTAGCAAGATTTTGATTAATCTTCAAGACTTTAACTGCTCAAAGACTTTCATATCCCAACAATCCTCCCTAACTTGAATTCTACTTGTTTGACTTCAAGTTCCTTTGTAATTTATCTTTATCGCCTTCATCTTTAAGGAAAGATTATGTCTTTCTCTGGATTGTATCTTTGTAGTTTCGTGCATAGTCAAAGTATCTCTAGAAATATTCTTTACGTAATCATCCAACAAGCTCCATCTTTTCAAAGAACACAAGAACATATGACAATTTGTACATTAATTCGCTTTAAGTTGCAAACTATTCTCATCACTTCCGGTGTGTTAACTCTGTGAGGTGAATCATTGAAAATTTAATGGATTTAGATCTCTTAACCAAAGCCATTAACTCGAGTAGCCAAATGTTTTGGTGTGTAAGGCCATGGTACACGATAACCATATGATTTTTAGCAAATCATTAGCTATCAACAGATTTGTTTTGTGTTTACCAAAAGTCGTACCTTCCGGACTAGTTAGTTCTTTTATCTAATGGTGAACTAATTACCAATAATGGTTTTTCCACGCCTTTACCACAAGCCATTTTCTTGTGGGCTAGCCAACTCTTCACATTACCGATATGGTGAGTTGATTACCATCCAACTTATTAGCAAGTTGTCAAATAAAAACAATTTGATATATCTTTACCGAGCCGTTTGCTCATGGATTAGTCAATCCTTTTGTAACCATGGTGGATTGATAACCTATTGATGTTATCATCTCAAAACCATTTATTCAACCTTTGTTTCAAAATATTTGTTACTTAACAAAAGTTTTCTTTAAAAATCACTTAACGGTTAAAATCGCAAGCAAGATTTTGATTAAAGCATTGTTTGATCAACAATACTTTGAATAAAGTCTTGATTTATCAAAAATAATTTATTCAATTAAGTCTCATACCGTTATTCGTTGTCATCAGAATAGTAGTCCAATTGATAAACAAATTGATGACCATACAAGCAATTTCATTGTCTTCTTCAACTTCCATTCCATGCTCTAGCATCCTCCTCATAAGATCTCTCAGAAGAGGATATCTTCTATCCGCAAACATATGAATCATTGTACCGCTTTCACTCTAGAACATGAATTCGGATTCTTCAAAAATCTCCAAAACAATTTCCCGCCTCTTGATTCTTCCAAATTTCATCACTGCTGCTTTTCAGCCTTCCCATGCGGTTGTGAGATCTCCCAAGAAACTAAACCAATTCCTTCGATGGATGATGTTCAAAATAATCTTTCACCACATGATATAAATAGAATAGATCCACTCTATCTATAATATGCAATAAATCCCATAGCACGTTGAACACTCAAGCTTTCATCTTCTCTATGAAACATCGATAGCTTCCATCTTTAGATTCCACAACTTCAAAAGCAATAATCGAGATCTATTCATCTTCATGTTAGCATCTTCTCGGAATATTCAAAATCTACTATTCGAGATAATTTCTTAGTTCATCCCTAGTTTCGCATCTTAACTCAACTTTTTCTTTCTTTGAAAACTCGTATATCTTCAACTTCGCTTTCCTTTTCTTTTAAACTTTTCTTTCTTTCGCTTGGTCCAAGTAGCTTCATCTTTATAATCTTTTATACTTGCAACATCCTTCTTATAAGCCTCGTCTCAAAGATCATATAATCTTTTCATATCAACATGCTTTAGCTTCGCAATCCTTTATATCCTCGACTTTTCAAATAAGCCATCATTGCATTCCTTTCTTTAGCCGATTTGGTTTTCTAGGCATAAAAGAAACAGAACAGGTGACTCTAATTGTTCACTAGCTTCAGCATTCAATTCCTCTTGAAACTTCTTAGCTGCTTCTCTATTCTGAGCTTCTTAAGCTTCCTTATCTTCTCTATCTTTAGCATTTAATTCTTCTTGAATTTTTCTAGCTTCTTGTTCATTTAAAGCATCTTGAGCAGCCCTTAACTGTGCTAAAGTTGGTTTCTTCTTCTTTACTTCTACCAAAACACCTTTTCCTTTATCCTTAGGATCAATAGCAGGTTGAGAAGCTCTTGATTGTTCTTCTGCAACTTCAGAAATAGTAACAGCCCTTGGCTTTGATAAATCATGCAAGATAGTTGCAATAAATTCATCATCACTTGCAGTTCTTACAGGTTTGAGTATGTCAGCTTCTTCTGGTATGGCAGTTGTTGAGGGACCAGCTTCTTCTTCTAGCACAGTAGTTGAAGGACCAGGTTCCTCTTCAAAGTCTAATACTCTTGGTGTAACCAATTATTTTATGTGAGTTCGGTGAAAGCATTACTTTGTTGTTCAAGACTTGATCTTCAAACCTTTCTTCTTCAATTTTCAATGATAACATGCTCTTCAAGACTTTGAGGTTCTTTCTCCTTAACAACATCTTCTTTCAAATTCTTTTCTTCTAAATTCCTCCCCAATTGGACAGAAGATTGTTTGCGAACCTTTTTTCCTTTGGTTTTCTTCTTAAACTGCCTTCAGCGCTTGTTTTCTTCCTTAACCCATAAGCGATAACGTTTGATAAATGGCGTAACAAAATTCTTTAACCTTTTATACTTGAGCATTGATTCACTCCCAAACAGTCAAGTTTATCACACAAGCTAACCACTTGTGAATGGTCAACCGTAATAAACGTCAAAACAGTCTGAGAACGAAATGCAATTAAGATCTGGAGAGTATAGTGTTTCCACAGGTCGTTAAGTCCCACGGAGGATGAATGGTGCTCAACACTTTCAGATGTCGAATAATCACTAAGGATAGTGATCAGTAAGGATTTTGGAATATTTATACCTAAAGAAAAAGTTTTGTAAATTACAGGGGCTTAAATGCAAATTAAAGAAAATTAAAAAGCTAAAATATATTAAATAAACGCTATCACTATTTTTAAAATGATGTTTTTCTAGATTTATAAAACAAAATAACTTAAATAAACTATTTTAATTAAAACGTAAACCTAAATTATCTAAAAACGTGACTTAAAATGAAAACGTGCGTTATATGTAAAAATTACGCGAGTGCGCAAGTAAAAACGTAAAATTTATGAAATAAAAGTCCTACAAGTGTAAAAACAATTTTCTTACTTACTATATGACAAAAGAAAATTTTAGAAAAAAAGATTTATATTTTTTTGACTTTTATATTTTTTATTATGAATTAAATACTATTTTAGACTAATTAAATGATTAAAAATACTAAAACTATTAAGAAAAATCTGAAACGTTTTTGTAAAATACTTTATACTAATACAAAGTTAAGAAAAATATAAAAGGTATGACAACTTATTTAAATAAGCTAGAAATAAGCTAAAAAGCTCGTATAAGCTAAAAATGGAAAAGAAGGGTTATATATTAAATGTTGCAAACCATAACCATCAAAGACCCAAGGCGCTTGGAATGGTGTGTGTGTGGTGAGTCAGGTGGCAGTGTTCGAATCCAAAGAATGGCTTTTTGCAAACTTTTTTTTTTTGATTTTTCTTTTACAAACTAGTTAAGCTAACTGAAATAAGCAAATGTTAAAACTACAACTTTTTATGAAAACAACTAATAAGCTCAGTTTGAGCTTATTATCTTAACAGTTTAACAAAAATTGGAATAAGCACAAGGATTTAGCCAAAATGGCTTATAAGCTGATAAATAAGCACAAGTAAACTGGAAATAAGCTAGGAAACTGATAATAAGCTATAATGACAACTGGAAAAGTAATTTAACTAAGAAATAAGCACTGAATAAGCTTCAAATAAGCACAAGCTTATCTGTTGAACAAGACACTTATTGGTTTTCTAGGTACTTTTAAGCTTATTTTTAAGCACTTAAATGAACTAGGAAATGAAAACAAAGACTGGAATTAACAAGTTGACCAACTGAGCTTCCTAAAAAGCTAAAGTTCTCACTGTGGGGTCCACTAAAGAGCTTATAATGAGCTTATTAAAAAACTAGTAAACACTGGGTAATGACTCAGTGTATACTGAGTCAAGTGGAACAAACAAAAAGCTAAGTGCAGGCTAATCAAATAAGCTACAAAGTGGAAAACAAGCTTTGGACTAGAGAGTCAGCTAGGTGAGCTTCTCAAAAAGCTAATATGCACAAGCTAAAGCTAACTAATAAGCTCTGTGAGAGCTTGTGAAATAGGCTAGCAAATCTGTGCACAGGGCATGTTTTTGACTTTTTAAGAAAATAAACTAAGTTGACTTTGATGAAGTTTAAATCAATACCACTTACTGATTATGATATATTAAGCTATAATAAGATTAAATTAAGCTAGGTTAACAAGTTTTAAGCTAATATGATGATTTTTATAACATAAATCCTAACAAAGGAATTACTAAGGTGAGATTGAAAGGTATTTTGACTTTCTACCAAATAAGGACTGGTTTTCTTGGTTTCTTTGAGTTATTTAGACCAAGTTTGACGATAATACCCAAGAACACCGCCTTGAACAACCACCAACACGAGTTAAACAAGTTAAACCAAACACTACTTATTGAGACCTGCTTTGAGATTTTCAAAGCTCAACACCGATTTAGACCATGCTATGGATTACAAACCTTATATTATTATATATTAAGGCTAAATAAGCATTAAACAACAATACTAACAACATAAAACTCAAGTATGGTAATTATGCTATCTTGATCGTTAAAATAAAATTTTATTAACTACAAATTAAAAAGAACAAGTGACTGGTTTAACACTTAATTTTACTTAACTACAATTAGGAAACATGAACATAAAAGCTTTAAGCTAATGATCACTTAAACGATGAAATGCAAAATTGGAATAAAAGGCTTACAAGATGGATTTGGTGAACAATGAGAATCGAGGCACACAAACACGACCTAAAGCTTCCAATAAGCACTAAACCAAAGGGCAATCCTTTATTAACCCTGCTCCAGCTTTGACCTTCACTTCCATGGACTTTTTTATTTTTTACTAATTTATTTGTATTTTTTTGTATTTTTCTCTTTTTGATACTAGACTGATTTTAAAGGTTTCTAAAAGCTTAAATAAGCTTTCTGAGGAGCTTATGTTGGCTTATCAGTCCTTAATAACAACTAACAACATCATTAGAACACATTGAGATTTTGAACAAAAGTAAGATTTTGCATAAACAGAAAATAAGACTTAAACTTGAAATTGATTATCACAAAAGCTTTATTGTACACTGGAAACTTGAAATACAAAGTTCAAAAGCTAAAACATACATTGGAATTTAAATTTAAGCTAAAGCGACATAAGATAAACTAAATTACACTTGATAACTTTTACATTGCTTCTTCCTCCTTTATAAAGATCTTTTGGAGCTTGTCGACATCTCTGAACATATCCCACTCATTTCCAGCCATTGGATTGGTCAATATCATCAGAATCGTCCATGTGTAGATTTGGCGCCAAAATAGTCATGAGCAGGTTTATGCATTTAAAGAAGTTTGGGGGATTGTGGAGGTGGAGGGGAGTGGGTATACAAGTGGTGAGGTGAGGTGGAAAGGTGGAAACAGGCAAGGTGGAAGAAAACCACCCTGGTTTTGGGATTTCAGGCTTGGTGAAGGGGATGAACAGTAGTTCTGGTTTTGGGCACGTTTTGACTTATTTGACCGATGTTTTAATTATAAGGTGGGGGTTCAAAAATGGGGGGTCACAGGGTTAATTGGCAGGGGTCTTTTATTTTGGCTGGGCTCAATAATAAAAGGGGGTCCGTTTGGTTTGTTTAATACACAAGAACCATAGATGTAAATTCTGCAAACTTGAGGGACCAAACCTGTAATTTCTCAAAAGTTATAATAAGGACCAATCCTGCCATTTATGAATAGTACAAGGACCATTTTTTATTATTTTCCATTTTTAAAATATCCAAGGACCATTTATGTCATTTTTTAAAGTTAAGGGACCTAAGTTGTCATTTTGCAATTTTAAATTTCAAAGATCAAATTTGACAACTCATGAATCCCTAGGGACTTTAAATAACATTTTTCTTTATTTTGAATTACCAGGGACTGAATTTGACAACTTTTGAAACTTGGGGGACTAAAACTGCCAATTATGCAAACTTGATACGTTTTTCATTTGATTTTGATATTTTTGCATTTAAAACACATAAAACACTTATTTGTGATATTTTTATCATTTTAATGCATTTCTGAGTATTTTCAGATATTTTTGGCATTTTAAATGGTACAAAAATGATGAGTATTTAGACACTCATCAAGCATCAACCTCTTAATCTGTTTTCCTTGAGCCTCAGTAGTCTTTTTAACTTGACTAACTCCTTGTCAAAACATAATTATCCAATGTTAAACCTTCAGTGATATAGTATGCTGAATCATCTCCTTGAATTGGTGAATGTTCTGTGGTTGAGAAGCAGAATGATTGTTGTGAGATGGAGAAGGTGAACTGCAACATCTTCTTGAATTTCAAGATTGGGAAGCGGTGCCTTGAGATGCGATGCCTTCTTCGGATGCAACACTTGGAGAACCAAGATTGCAGATGCAAGATTGCGAGGCAAGATACCTTCACTTTCTTCATCATCTTCAAAGATCGCTCTAATACTTGAACAACTTCCATCATAGAAGTAGTCAAAGGCGTGTCCGGACCTCTGAATAGATCACTTCTTCTCGCCATAAAGGTAAAAATCTTTGCTTGTTGTACAATAACAGTAGTAAATCAGAGGCTTTGGTACATCGAAGTTGTTTGTTCAAGAAAGCTTGTATAAACCTAGGATACATTAACCATTTTGATCCATGAGTGATGTAAGAAAGCATGCCATCTAGAATAAGCCTTGAAAAATTGAAAATACGATCTCAGAGCTAATCCCACCATAGCGTATGCTATGTTAGATCCAAATTGCTCCCATGAAGTACTTTTAGCACTAATACAATGAAGCAACACATGCACTAAAAACTTCCATTGAGGACAAAATAGTTGTTTCTAATGTTTGTTACGGTAAAGACCCTTCATAACCAAGGTGCCCAAAAGTTTCCCAAATCAACTGCTTATCAAAACGAATTGCCCCTTCTTCGTCATTAAACAATAAGTCTTCTCGAATAGATGCTTCAAGAATCTTCACAGCTCTTCCAACAACTATAGCCCTAATATAAAATTCATTATTCTCCATATTATCCTTGGCGAGCTCAAAATTCTTGAATCTAAGGTTCAATGATATCCCGCTCCACTAAAAGAGCATAACCGATTGGCACCAGTGGAGATAATCAATAATATCATGAAAAGCCTCATTATCTTCAGTCTTGTCTAAATTCGCCACCATGTTGTGCTTTGAAACAGTAGGACGATTCGCCATGGTTGAGTATGTAAGCACAATTAAAGATATAATCGAATAATAAAGAGATGATGAGAGAAATATGGAAAGATATGAGTATATCAAGATGAGAGGGAAAATCGGAAAGTAGTTATTTATAGATGAGATTTGAAAAATCACAGCCCATAATAACAAAGTTACCATTAGTAGAATTACCCCTCAATATTACCGTTGGAACAAGATTTCAAAAGATAAGCGATACTTTTCACGTGTGCAAGTACTTTCATAAAAGCAAGATTTTTCCAAATTCCTCCAGTATAAGCTAAGCATACATAAATATCCTCCTCAAACAATGCATAGGACTATACTAATACTAATAGTCCTCCCCTTAAATGTAGCTCAAGAGTTAATCATGCCAATGCTTACGACCAAGTGATTAAATCTTGAAACATCAAAGCCTTTGGTGAGTAAGTCACCACATTATCATCCGTGTGAACCTTGACCACATTTATGAGTCTCGTGCTCATAACAATCTCGATAAAGGGATGCCTAATCGAATGTGCTTGGTCTTGGAATGATAGACTGGATTCTTCACAATACGATAGTACTCTCATTATCAATATTGATAGGAGTATTCTTGAGGTTGAACCCATAATCCAAGAGTTGATTCTCGCATCCACGAACTTGTCCACAACAACTTGCGCAGCCTACATATTCGACTTCAAGAGATGATGTTGTTTAGCAATTGTTTGCTTTTACACCGCCATGAAACTAATCTTCTTCCAAGATATTGGCATCCACCGTGGTTGATCTTCATCATAATTATCACCGCATAATCACTATCCGAAAAAGCCTCCAAGTGAAAAGGTGAATCCTCGGATACCACAACCCTAACTTAGGTTGTTGTTTCGTGATAACGAAAATTCTCTTCACCGCATTCATATGAGAAATATTTTGTGAGACTTGATATCTTGCACATAAACAAATTGCAAACATGATATCGTGCCTAGATGCGATAAGATACATAAGACAACCAATCATTGATCTATATAACTTGACTTCAACTGGGTGTCCATCTTCATCCTTGCCCAATGAGTTAATTGATTTAATAGGTGTAGAGATGACTTCATGTCATCAAAATTGAACTTCTTAAGTATGCGGATACATACTTGTCTTGACTTATGAAAATTCCTTCCTTTGACTACTTAACTTGAAGTCCCAAAAGAAATTTAACTCACCCATTGAACTCATTTGAAATTCTTTACGCATCACCGCTCAAACTCCTTAACCATAGACTGCTTGGTAGCTCCAAAGATGATATCATCAATATAGACTTGAACTAACATGATATCCTTCTTGTCTCTTTGATAAACAAAGTCTTGTCAATAGCTCCCCTCCCGTAACCATGTTGTAATAAGAATGTGAGAGCCTCTCATACCAAGCTCTAGGTGCCTCGATAAAGGCCATAGAGAGCCTTAACCACCTTGTAGACTTTGTTAGGATGTTTAGGATCTTCAAAACCGGAGGTTGTTTTACATAAACTTCTTCATTATAGTGCTATAGAAAGGCACTCTTGACATCCATCCGTAAACTTTAAATCCCATATATGAAGCAAATGCAAGAAATATCCAAATAGCTTCAATCCTTTCTGAGGAGCAAATACTTCATAATAATCGACTCCTTCTTCCCCGTCAGAGCCTTGAGCTACTAACCTTGCCTTGTTCTTGATGACATTACCTCTTTCATCTCTCTTGACTCGAAAACCCATCGGTTCCAATAACTTTCTTCCCATCCGGAAGATCACATAATACCCAAACTTCTTGAAGTTTGAATTGTAGCATTCTTCTTGCATAGCTTCAACCCAACTTTCTTTTGTCAATGCTTGAGCAATATTCTTGGGTTCCTCTTGAGAAATAAAGCAAGTAAGCAGACATGTTTGATGGTCTTTATGATTCACTGCTCGCTTATAGACAAAGCTAAGTAAAGCATTATGAGGTTTAGTAAAACTCTTAGCTTTGTGTCTTGTCATCACTCCGTAAGTAGAAGGACCAATGATTTGATCAAGAGGATGATTCTTATGAATTCTTAAGATATGAGAATATGGAACTCCATAAGTATCATCCAAATTAGTTAAATCGAAGATCTTCATTGGGATCCGAGAAAATACCTTCATCTTCAAACTCATCATCGCTTTCTTCTAAACCGTGCATGGTAGGATCATCTAAATTATCTAAAATATCATTAATCGGTGCAAGAAGATTTTGTTCAAAGCATTGTCGAAAGTACTTGTGAGAATACTATAGCCTTATTCTTTTCTTTGCTTCTTCATAAGCTCTTCTTTGTTCATCGAATAAGAATGTGTCATTACATCTTGTAAAAGCATCTGTTTAAGTGTCTCTTGAATATCTTGATCCTCGGCAGATAGTGAAGATGTTGGTATATCAAGATTTCTATATTGGTGCATCAAGATTTGCTTTGGAGCATCGAAGATTGCTTTGGATCTTTATCGGGAACAACATCGGTCTAATGTGAACTCCATAAACAACGTACTATGAATCTTCTCCATGATACACAAAGTTGATTTTCTTCTCGACGGTACATAATTCATAGAAGGAGTTAAAACTTCAAGATCAAACATCCAATCGGGACCTTTACCCTTCCGATTGTCTTGATCTTCTAAAACTCAACATGAAGACAATCTTGAATCTTCTTAGTGACTCTATTGTACAATAACCCAATAAATATCCTTCTTTAGATTTGCCATCAAACTTCCCAGTTATCAATTATGTTTAAAATAGTGAGAGGGCATCCAAAAGACTTCATAAAATGAATGTTGGGTTTGTTGCCCATCGCCAACTCATAAGGTGTCTTCATCTCGTGGTTTTGGTGATACTCATGCTAAGTACATAGCAAGCATTACTTACTTCACCCGAAATTGAATAGGTAGTTGTGAATCAAGCATAGTTCGCCGCTTCAATCAAAGTCCTATTCTTCCTCTCTGCAACACCATTCTCACCGTGGTGTTCTTGCAATCTTGAACTCCTTTTGATTCCTTTGTTAGCACAAAATTCATCCATAAGCTTGTTCTTGAATTCATTCCATTATCACATCTAATACCTCGACCTTGAGCCTCAATTGGTTTTCCAAAGGCTATTATTAATGTCCTAATAGCATCAAAAGTATCATCTTTAAATCCCAAGAAAATACCCAACTGAAACTACGCAATCATCTCGTAACAACTAAGCATGATTTTTCTTGTTTATACTTGGCACAGAGACAGTCCAAACAAATCCATATGTAACGACTCCAAAGGTTCTCTAATTTTCCTCTCCTCAAGCTTTTGCATGAAGCTTTGTGTTGTTTTCCTTCTTACACGCCAAACAGAGTGATCATTCTTGTAAGTCTTTGAAGGTAAACCTCTAACTAAATTGCCTTTGACCGCTTTGTTGATATTCTTGAAATTTACATTTCCCAATCTTCTATGCCACCGATGTGCTTCTTTAGTTGTTGCTTTTGCCACTAAACAGTGGCTCTTCCATAAGAGTGAAGACTCTTCATGTCCGGACTATACACATCATTGGTTCTTGGTACTCGAGAACTACCAAATTATCATCAATAGGCTTGAATTGAGAGGAAAGGATGAGACATTCCGTGTCGTGAAAACACAGATGCTTTTTGTATGATTTGAGAGACCGACAATAAGTTGAACTTGACTCCTTCACATATCTAACATTCTCAAAATCTATATCACCGCTTGATAGTTCCTTTCCCAAGAATCCTTCCTTTATTGGGATCATTCCCAAATGCAACTCTTCCTCCACTAATAGATCTAAAACCGACATGAATATCCTTGTCTCTGTCATACTTCGAGCAACCACTATCTACAATTAAATGATCTTTAAGCTCCTCTTCCGGGTTGCCTCGCACAAAGATTTAGAGTTAGTTTCTTTTAGGAACCCAAGCCATTCTTGACTTGTGTTCCCTTGTGGAGTTACAAACTCAAATTCTTTGAGTATGTAATTTCCATCGCTTTTCAAAACATGATCCGTAATTATCTTTTGATTTGTAGCATGTGGATTTTCAAAACTTTCGGATTGTCAATGAACTTTCTTTTGCAAAATCATTCTCTTTTCTTGTATTATGAAAACATCGATTCACTTTTGTTGAAAGTACTTTTTGTCCTCATTGATGATTTTCCTCTTAACCCATGCGTTTAACACTTGGTTCTGTGATCTAGATCCCCTATGTGAATTGTAATACCTTCTAGGTTGATAGTAATGAGATCTCCTAGGATTTCTATTCCAATTGATATTCGCAGTACCTTGGTTTGACTGAGCAGTACTTTGAGAAGGTACTGCTTGTGAAGGTACTAGTGGCTTTGAAAAAGGTCTTATTTCATGAGGGTACCTATGATCTGGTGAGAAGTTACTGTGATTGACCCTATTAGTATTATTCCAAACTGGTTTGTTCTCTCTAGTTTTCGGGTTAGCAGACCTATTCTCTGGAAATTTCCTAAGATATTCTGAGTGATGGTCACAATCCTTGATTAAATGATTAGGACTAAAACACACAAAACATAGTTTTTCACCCATACTCCCAACATGACTTCTTCTATGTCTATGACCAAAACTATTGTGCCTTCTAGGTGAATGATTAAATCTGTTTTGACCAAAATTATACCAAAAAGGTTTAGCAATCTTGTTTGAAAAGGTTTTCCTGAAGATATCTTGTGGGCAAGACTTTGAATAGAAGGTCTTGCTTGACTTTGAAAATTAGTTTCAACAGTTTCTTTTGGGGTTTCGGACCTAGATTGACCAATAAGCTTCTTCCTAAACTCTAGACTGCCTACACCAAAACGTGAAACATCGTGTCTTATGGGTTGATGACTACCAACCGGATGTGGAACAAAGATGATAACCTTTGTCTTTCTTATACTCGGAGGTGATTCACTAATTGAACCCTCATTACTAGATGTGTCTACATAATTAATGAGTTCATCATCACTAGTGGTTACATCCTCAAAATCACCTTCATCCTTATCACTAGATGTGTTTTCTTCTATGTAATCAAAGTCCATACCAAAACCTAAGCCGGTTCTAATGTATGCTCTTCTCTGCTTTTTGAACATAAGTAACATGTGATGCACTGCATTCTTTCCGGGCATCAAACTTTGCTAACAAATCATCTCTCTCCTAGTGAGTTTCTCAATTTCGACAATTTTACAGCTTTAGTTTCCATTCTCTAAGTTTTAACTCGTAATCCCGTTGTTCATATTTTCATGAAGCCATTTCATTATTTTCATGTGTTAATATTTTAGCTTCCATTGACTCTAAGGTTATTTGATAACTGCTACCTCGCACCTAGCCTTAATACGCTTATCTCTTTCAAACACATAACTATTTAGCAATTTTGATAGAAATCATGACAATTTGAGCATACCTCGGAGATAGGGGTTGAACTTGGTGAAGTAGCTACCATTGCAAGTAGAATAGGATCATCTTCACACCCAAGCTCCAATCAAATCCTCCATACCCATCTCCGATTCCAAAGCAAAGATGATCAACTTCCTCATCAAAAACAGTGCTCCAATTCAATTCTTCCATTGAATCTTCAACTACTTCTTCCATGCTACTATACAATAAGTCACCGGTTCATCATCAAACTCTTCACTCCAACAACTTCGACAAATTCTTTTGAGCAACCAAAGCCTTTGTTTTAGTAATGGGGATTTCTTTTAGCTCCGCTTTTGGTTTCTCGATATCCTGCTTTCTTGATACTTAGCAAACCCGCACTCCTTGCAAAGTGTCCGATCTTTTGACAATTGAAGCATTCAATTTGGATTTGTCAAAAGTTATCCCCTGCTTTGGTTTGAAATCAATGCTCTTTCTAGTTTTCTTCATGTACTTCTTGATCCTTGCGATGATCAAAGCAACTTGCCACCGATATCAATCTCTTCTAAAGCATCCTCATCAATCTTGGAGAGATCTTCTTCATAAACTACTGTAAACTAGCTTGCCGAGCAAAGAAGGAGCACACGAATTCATCCAATGCATAGTAGTAGGTGGTGGGGTTTCTTGAGCATAGGTGGGAGCAAGATACAAGACAAGACTTTGAGTCACACTACTTTGAGTTGGAGAAGCGATGAGTTTTAATGGAAGCACCGCCTCTTTCGGATGATAGAAAAGCAATACTATGAGACTTAGAACTTGGTTGACCATTCATCTCATGCTCATATACCTTCGATGATTATAGAGATCATCAAAGTCCATAACATCCAAACCAGTTGTCCTCCGATCATTGTAGCAATCACATGCCATGTAGATGGCAAGCTCCTTAGAAACTTCAGATTTGCATCTTCAACTAAAACTTACACTGGTATAGCTCCAACATATTGAGAAGATTTTGAAACCTATCATATGTCGCATCAAGACTCTCTTTTACCTACAAGTGAAAGTTTCAAACTGTTGCTTTCAAGATATTTAGCATCTTCTTAGAAGCTTCATTCCTCCAACTGGTCTTGAGAGCAGCCCAGAGTGCTTAGAATCTTTAGCATCATGAAATTTGAGAAGATGACCATCCGGAATGGCAAACAAGAGAATATTGAGTGCCTTTTCTTGATTCCTTAAGGTTCTTTGCAGTAGGGCCGCTTTAGGTGCTTTAGGTTGTCCAGAATGTCTGCAGCTTGAACTATTTCATTACCATTGACAATTACATTCCATAGAGCATGGTCCGTAATGGCAATGTACCGCCTCATCTTCATACACCATAGATCGATTCACCCTTTTGATGACAGAATCCTCATTGAGGTGATGGAAGGTGGTGGATTAGAATCGATCGACATCTTTAGGTTTTAGGGTTTCTTCTTAGTCGAGTTTCCACACAAGCTCGATACCACTTGTTGGATCGATGTACTCTAACCAAACTAACTTAAATAGCTTGTTAAGGTTTAATAACCTCGGATAAATCCTAAGTTATTAACAGAGAAACACCGAGCAAACTCTATTAAGTATGCGGAATTTACTTAACAAAGCTAGAAGAATAACTTTAACTATAAATGATTTTATTAATAACTCTAACTCGCTTATTATGCGCTCTTTAACAACTCTAATAATATCGAACTTCTCTCTAAAACTCTAATAAAATCACGTACGTCTTATTCCAATCTAGGGGTCCTTTTATAGGCTCAAGGATACCCTAGTCGGTTTACAAATTGTATCCTTGTACGTCAAGTAATCTAATATAGAATATTCTAGAATTACAAGACTTTCTATAAACGAATAAAACAGTTCTTTGATCTTGCAGTACTTTGACTTCGTATGTAGTATTTTGACTTTATCATTTAGAAGTACTTTGATTAATCTTCAGCACTTTAACTGTTCAACACTTTCATATCCCAACAAACTTGAAACAAAACATTAACTTAAAACATAAAACATACAGATAGATGTAGTATAGTAGCCCATATGTTTTTTTTTTTACTTATTTTTTTCGATTTTTTTTCATACATTTTTACTCTACCATCCTCTAAGATAATATCAAAATAAAGAGATTTATAAGAGCATCCCTACACTTGATTTTTTATTTCACAAACAATAACTGACTCGAATTGAAAATATCAAAACACTTGGAGTACTTAATTACGTAGACAAAGGGAATTTGAATTTAACGTTCCTTCCCGTTACTCCATAAAATACTACTTTAACCCATGAGTCCCAATCTTCCCAAAACTGTATACAAAAGATATGACTCCATTCAGCAACCATGCAAGTAATTAGATAATTGAGCTAAGGGTTTAACAATGGTTACAATAATGCACTAAAGATAAGTGCATACAAGGTGGGCTAAGGCGATTTGGGTGTAACGTTTTGGGGTGGATTGTAAACAATGCTCTTCAATGATATTCCGGAAACCGGAACATCACGAGAACCGTGAAAAGATAGGCTCTGAAAGGTTAACTAGGGGTATCGTGTACTAAAGATAAGTACATCGCAAGCGTGTGGGGAAAATTACTCAACCGATGTGGTTGACGTAACTAAATTACAGGTTTAAAACAAGGGTTATCCTAATGCTTCTTATCATTTAGTTAATCCTAACTACACGAATGTAGTCTCACTAGCGATCTCAGAATGCATCACAAAACAAGTTCTAGAATCTATTATACTACCGGTACACTCACTAAACATTAAAGATAAATGCTTTTATTCCTAAAGATCTAGGAGCGAACCTCACATTTTTCGGGTGGAATTTGAGTGATATACGGTTTTTGTGCTAGTCATATAACTCCTATGTGGAAAACTAGAAGGGGGGTTGAATAGTTTACCGTTTAAAATCTTTGTTTTGAAACTTATTGTAAGATCAATTGATATTGATCAAAGATATGTTAGTGAAGAATAAACAATATGCAAGCAATATATAATGAGTAAATAAGGAAAGAAACAATCAAACCACGACAAGTTGTTTATAGTGGTTCGGTCTACAAGAACTCTTTTTCCTTGCCCTACTCCATTCCCCGAGTCTCCAACTAGAGAGTTATCTTCACTAATCAACAAGCTCTTTTAACCGGCGGAGAAAACCTTTACACGTCGCTTACACAATATTTCTGACACAAAGCCAGATGTCGAGTTCTTTTACAAGGGTACAACCACTCCTACACACTATGTATTTTGAGGACTAAAATACTAACCACTCACACTCAGAGGTTTATGATGGTTTGATTATGCCTTGATCTTCTTTGCTAGATCATACAACAACAAAACAAACAAGCCTTCCGACTATTTGTTGAAGCTTGATTATGCCTTGATCTTCTTTGCTACAAAAGAGGATCACTATAATGATATGAAACTGAGTTAGAAATAATAGAGAGAAGGAATGTATGTGATTATGCTAGAAAGGGATGAGAAAACAGCTTGGGTTGGCTTGCTATTTATAGGCCAAAGTGATCTGCAGTGACCATGGACCACGGAACCAAAAAAGGGTTTCGCCCTTGTATTTTTTTTGGTTCTGTCGGTCTGACAGCAAGATTACAAAGATCTTTCCAAGTCAACCAAATCTAACCAAGATCATGTAAGATATATACAATCCAAATCTAAAAAAATATCTTATGAAATCTTCTAAATATTTCAATGTGACGCAAGCCATGATGTCTGATTCGTTAAAATAAACACAAATATCAATATATCAAATTAACCGTAAAATCCGACAAACCAACCTTTTAGGAAAAAGGTTAACGTGCTAAATCTCACGGGTGTGATAAAAGTAATACCGGGAAAGTGATCTTCCCGGGTCGTGTCCCAACGAGGTATGAAATTGACGGTGTCGTTGAGGGTGGACTGAAGTGACCCAGGTTCGAATCCTGGGCACATCAGTTTTGCAATTTTTTTTTCCTTACAAACTAAAGAGCTTATCGAAGTGCAACTTTTTTGTAAAAACTATTTTCTTGAAAGCTTCATAATAAGCTGTTACAACAGCTTCTAAGCTGCTGTTTGGGACAGTCACAAAACAAACACCCCTTAGCAAATCTTTAAGCACAATGGAACATGAAAAGCAGTTGAACAAGTAACGAGGTTAAGGAACAAGCTTTATTAAACTAAAATGAGATAAGAATGAAGAAAATAAGCTATAAAAATCAGGGGAACAAGCATTTGGCATCAATTTACACTAGGGGAATCCTAAATCTAAGAAATGGAAATAAGCACTTTAAATACTACACTAAGCGCCTAATAAGCTAATTAAGAACTATCCTAATCTAGCATACCTAAAAGCACCTAAAAACCCTAAATAAGCAATAAGTCTAATAAGCTCACATCATCATCCAAGTCTACTGCACATTGCAGGCTGCTGTTCAATAACTGTAACAGGGCGGAAGGCAGCAAATGGGAGTTTTCTAAGGCAAATATAAGCTAATCAAACGCTCTAAATCCTAACTAAAATAGGAAAAACATGAAAACTATCAATCCAACTACTAAATGCAACAACTAACTAATCTGAAACCTAACCTAAAACCACCTAAATCTATGCAAGAAAAAGGGAGAAATCTACTGTGGGAGGGTGTTAGAATCACTCCTAAACAGTATTTCAAGTATTTATATTTCATATGTAATAGGTAGCTTTATTATGGCCTTTATGTTTGTTTAAGGTCAAGCTTATGTAGAAGGCCCATAAGCTTAGGCCCAAGCCAACATAAGTAAGGATGGGAACTAGGAGTGTTGCCCTAGCTTCCCTCCTATAAATACTCTTGTAAACCCTCATTTGAGGGTTGGTTGTTCAAGTTATTCTCTTCATTCACATACATTACGCCTAACTGTCTCTTAGTTTATATGTGTGTGTGCTTGATACTTGTTCATCCGCCTCTTTATCATTCTTATAAGCTTGTGTTGTAAAACTAGTGACCTAACAGTGGTATCAATCGCCAAATAGTTGGGTGTACTCGTTTGTTTTCAAGTTTTAGTTTTGGGTCTTACGCAGAAGATAACGCATCTTTGGTTATCTTAAAACTCGTTTTTACACTTTTAATCCAAGATTCTTGTACTTTCAATGTTTTGAGGTGTTAAAATACTTGTTTTTAGCAAAAGTTTCAAACTTTACGCGTGGATTTACGCTTTTAAGCTTGTTTTGTTCGTGGGTGTCGTTTCACGCAGAACCTGCTCTAGCGCTTTGGTACATCAAATTTCACATTTTGTGTTCTTTTGGTACTATTGAAGCTATTCCATAACAAAAACGGTTTAGAAACACATTTGGGCGTAATCAAAGTTACGAGTAATCCCACGCTGTCAAAACCCTAATATTACGCGTAAGATTTTCCTTGGTTTGATCTTCAATTTTCTCGGTTTATTTCGTGTTTTCTTACTTGGATAAGTCCGAAAATCGTCGACTTTGGATATCTTTTGCACTATGAAGTGTAAAAGATCATTTGGGCAAAAACCCTAAAATTACGCATAAGCATAAGCTTACGCCGTAGAAATTCTACGCATAAGATTCACTTCTGGCGTAACCTTAGGTCACGACAAGGTAATCCTATGCCTAACTTTCACGCCTAACTTTTGTCTACGCATAAATTTAGTGCTTTTATCCTACTTACGCGTAGCTAAAACCTACGTAGAACTCCTCGTTGTTACGCGTAACTTTTGGTGTTTTTACGCATAAGTGCTACTTGGTTCTTGTCTTTCTACGCCTAAGGACACTTCATCAACAAAGGTTCATTCGACTACAAAGATCCATTTTACCACACAAGTTTATCATCATGTCTCAACCACCATACTCTAACTATTTCCCTCACACTTATAATCATCAAAAACAACAACAATTAACTCCACAACATCAACAATGGAATCAACAACAAGCTATGTATCAACAACAATTTAATCAGCAACATACTCCACAACTTGGTGTAATTCCACAACCACAAATGGTTCAACCATCACCAAGTCTTCAAGCTCTACCCTACACAAACGATTTCAATCAACATCCATCACGAAGCACTATGAAGGAACCCACTTGGTTTGCAAAGATGTGAAGCTTTAAGCGACCAACAATCAATTCATGAAGTGGATCACTTGATAGACCTCCAATGCTCACCCCGAAACTACGATCAATGGGTGATAAGGTTCTTTAGGTTTGTGATCTAAAGAAGCCACATGGAAAGTTCTTAAAGAAGGTTATCTTGAAGGTCCATTCGAGATGCCTCATCGCCATTGTACCGGAGATCCAATCATTTGTTCCACCAAGAGATGAACAAACCAACATTGCTATCAAGCAGCGATTTAAATCACAAAACTTCTACACTATGAAGTCGATGAACTTGCAATGGAATACATCCTCTTAGGATTACCAAACCCAATTCTTCAGTAGTGTTGATGCTCAAAAGATCGCACAAAATTGTGGGATCATATTCGCCTTCTTATGGAAGGATCAGACTCAATCGAGGATTTGGAATCCAAAATTTACTTGGCTTATGAACACTTCATGATTGAACCTGAGAGACACTAGAGTCCTATCATCATCGATTTTCGACATCATCAATGATTTGGATAAACACAACATCATCATGCCAATAATTGCAGTGAATACTAAGTTCCCGAGTAGTCTTGGTCCGAATGGAGAAGTATGTCATTTTCTCCGCAGCTTAAGAATATGCATCATTTCTACCTATGGATTGTTGTACGATTACTTGAAGCCTCATGAAAAGGAAGTTGATCGAAAGGATTCTCCGTGCTCAAATTACTAAACAGCATACAACCGGACAATCAACAACTTGCCTTGTATGCTCAATGAATTATCCTCTCAACCAAAGAACTCAACCAATCGCTTCAAACACACCTTCACAAAGAACAACCTCAACCTCAACAAAATCAATTGGTTCCATACAAAGAACAATGCTCAAGCATATGTCGGTTGAAGCTCCGAGGAAATCGATCCATTCAAGCATAGCAACAAGGATTTGTAATGATTGCTAATGCTTTTGGCGTTACACCAACAAATCCAACAATCGATTCGTTCTCATCTAACACACGGACTCAAGTTGTGAACAATGGACGTGTTGAAGTTCGAATAGTGATTATGGTCGTCGGATGGGCGGTGGTCAAGGGTTTAATGTGGGTAGGAATAACAACAGAGCTCAGTGATGGAACAGAAATGCGAGAATCGGTTAAATGGTCTTAGATGCTACAACCCAATGAGAAGGACACTGCTAATGCATGCCCAAAGCCAAGGACTAGGGGCAGTGATTATTTCAAAGAGGCTTTACTTTTGGCTCTTAAGGATGAAGTCGGTGGATCTCTTACGTACAAAGAACGAGCTTTATGGCGGATGCGCACTCGGATGATGATATGGAGGACTTGCGTGCTAATGCAACCGTTATGTTGATGGCTAATATGCATGAGCCGCATATGAGTGATACAGCCAGTGGACGACACCGATGGCTTGTCTCGATTACCGAACAAACCATCATCATATCTCGAACTAATATCTCCTTGAATATCTCGAATATGGCACGGATCATCTTGCTCAAATGAGTCTTCTACATCTCTTTCGATGACTTTCAAGTTAACGCCTGTAGTTACATTTGACGATCAAGATGACCTTCGGTTTCCTTTGATAATCAAATTGACTCGTGGTCGTATTGAGGATCTAAAGAATGATCATGTTGAGACTCACGTTGAACAAGATGATCTGTTGCCTCATCCGATTTTGCTCGGTTAATTCAAGACCATAAAATCAAAATGGAGGAATGTTATGCATTAAATCGGTCCTTACAAAGTAAAAATGCATCGTTAACCAAGGATTTTGAATGTTTACAAATGCAACTCAATTTTTCAAAACTCAAGAAAACCGTGAAAAAGGTTTTGAAGCCGCTTTGCAAAATCTCATCAAAACGAAAAATATTTAGAGACGGATCATGATCTAGCCGCCTCGAAGAATGCTTTGTTATGCGAATTAGAACAACTCGAACTTGAACATAAAAACAAATTAACGCCTCACCTTGGACAATCAAAAAGCTAAGGTCGAGTTGTTAAATTGTCAAAATTCTCCCGTACAAAAGCATTCAACGAATCGGGTAGATGACCTTCTTGACGAAATTCTCATTGCAAAACAAACTTAAAGAGTTTAAAACTCGTGTTTACAAACATGGTGAATCAAGAATGACTATTGAAAAGTTTACCTTAAACCCAATCCGGCCGCCGTGCATGCCGATTCAAAGGTTGTAGTATGTGGGAAAGATAAACCGTGTTAGACTTTTCTTCATCCAAGCAAAGTTATGTTGGTCACAGACGATATCTACCATATGACCATCCGCTCAAGGCAAAGGAAGGCATTTAATGGACAACAATTTCTCCCGCCCAAACCCAATGACCGGGAACAAATATAACGAGGTACAACATATTGAAAATAAGTAAAAGGAAAACGAACAAACAATAATGCATCGTAAAACCAAGAAGATACGAGAGGTAGAGTGGAAGATTCAAAAGCGTAAAAGAAACGTAATGTAAGTAGTAGGTAGTTCAAGCCAAGTAAACGGACAAAACGGTATGACAAAGAAATTCAACATTTGTATCGAAACTTAGGTATTGAGGCATAATTTGCCCACATTGTATTGATTTTATGCATGTAGAAAAGAATGTTGCAGAGTCTCGCCGTTGAATCTACATGTTCCGTGAAAGACGAAGATGGATCGAATAATGTCGATTGGATCCTGGCCGAATTGGGTAAAAGAAGAGTTGTTTGCTATGCAAGAACAAGACAAAACAACACTACCTCCAAAGAAAGTTACACATTAACGAATGCCTAAAAGATATTTTTGTGAAACTTTACACAACATCGAGTACCACAAGGATATTGTTCAAATTTCTTCTTTGGTCACCTAAAGGATAGGAAGTTCATCGCTCAAAATCGCATGACTATCACATGCTAATGCAAGAGTTTCAATTGCAATACGCTCAATCATGCACCCACCCACAACGATATGCTATTATCGTGTTTTGCTTTTAAATCAATATGTTGCAAAGAAATAATATTGCAAGAACTAGATAATATGCAAGGTATCCGGTAGTGACACGTGCCTACTCGAGAGTTCTTTCCTCCATCATTCTTTGATATTATGATACATTTGACGTGCACCCAACTAGGGAGGTAAAATTATATGTCCCATATGCTTTCGTGGATGTATCCATTCGAAGATGTATGAAGGTTATTAAAGGACATGTGCGAAATGAATAGACCGTATGATATCATCGGGAGACTATCAAGGAAGAAACAATAGAGTTTTTAGCTAATATCATAAATCCATGAAAATCGCTGGTATCCCACCGATAAACATGAAACAGATGAAATGAGGAAGGAAAGCCATTGTCTACCAAGAAATCAACCAAGTTTCTCATGAACTCTTCGTAAAGCACATTTGTATGTAATAAATAATACGTATGAAATTGTACCGATATCGCGAAGTCTTACTAACACATGTCTATTTCATATCAAAATTAAATGATGTATCAAATATAATAATCAAACACGTTGTTTCAAAGACATGCAAGCAAGTTTTGAAAGAAACCCGTAAACGAATAGCATTTCGGAGAATGAGCACAAAGAAATATTTTGCCAATTGGTTACGCAAAGAAGTAATTAATCTTATGTTACTCAACATACCCTTTCTAAACCTTATTTCTCACTATTTTAATCAAAATTGGTGTACTTATTGTTTTGAGCTAATATATACTTCTAATGAAATTCAAAGGAGAGAGAGTTACAAATCGACAAAGAAAGTGTATCGTGAACCCGTAAGGTGGATATCCTATGGACGCTGCCAATCGTGAGAAACACGATGCATATCACATCAACGGGTATACTTTTCGCATTTAAAGATCATGAAGCAAAGTTTACCGTATCAATGGGGGTTAGTGTTGAGGCATTAGATATCCACATATCTAAAGAAGTTGCAACCACAAGAAAAGCATATTATTATGGGTTTTACAGAGATAGGAACTAGATTACCGTTCATGCAAATTCTCTTTCAAATGCGATCGGTTAATCACAAAGTCGGTGGTGTGAAACGCGATACTGGGTATACATTGCTGACCAATAGTTTAGCCAGCTGGTTGATCCGTTTATTAGCCGCAAGCGAAGCAAGTGTTTTATGAAAGACCTGTAGATAAAAATTGTCTATTGTGTTTAAGACACCTCCCAAGAATTACAAAGATAAGTATGACGTGGTTGACGAGGAATTTAGTACCGCTATTCACCAAAGACAATGATAACATATTGCCACGTGTGGATCGACGTGACTGGGTAACGAATCACGAACCCACTACTATCGAACCGATCGCGGAGGTGTTGTTATATTTAAAGTCCGCTGAACCATGTTATGGTCAAGTTGTCACACTCTACCTTTATCATATTTCACTTTTCAAAGCATATAGATTCGATTTTTTGTACTTTTTAAGAATTTATGTTTATACAAGACTTAATATTAGTTAAATCAGGTATATTTTTTGTTTAAGGATATGTTGAAAAGAAAGAATTCTCACAGATTGAGATGTATGGAAGTCAGTTAGTCGATGTGCTATAGTACGTAGTTAATTTCGTGATGTCATTTTTAAGTCTGTTTGACCATTCTTTAGTCCGGTAGTGCAAAAATAAAAACGATTTTTACTGCTTAAATAGTACCGTTACTCAATTTAGATGGTCAAGTATTTATATGGATAATTTTATTTTAGAAATCATATTTATCCTTTAATTACTTTATCCTAATCTTTAAAAGTTTAATTATTTTATTTCGATTAAGTCTCCTCACCAAAGACTAAACCCTAATTGCCCGCACTACCGAGAATTCAATTAACATAAAAGATGGCACAATTAAAGTTCAGACAAGCACAATCAAGTGGGATTTTCAAAAGCCCGCCGAAGCACAGTTTCGAGCAAGATAGTGGACTTCTAGTGGTAGTCATATCGTGTATGCCTACTCATAATCCAACTATCTATGATTCCCTAGTCAAAACAGCCCGCGATCGCCATCGCTAGAACTATTGCCGATGGGACACTAGAGTTAAATGCAACTATTGATATGTGAAAGAGTTCAATCGAGGAATCACCAAGCAAGCTTCAATTGGCCGATGCCCGTGATTTCAATGTTGGCAAATCATGACCCTTCGTGGATGGAAAAGATTGATATCCAACCGATGGAACATTCACTTTTGAAGAGTCATTTACGCCACAATGATGCTTCTCGTGCATCATATTTTACATTGTACGAGTTCTAAAAGTGGTGGATGGGATCAATTTGAAGCAATATTGCTTCCGTGATTGGTCTGCTCTCCACCGCGTATTCTTTCAATTTTCAAAATGATTTTGATGCCATGGTTGCTAATTCCAAGAATAAGAAAAGTTTTGATGTACCCAAGATTTTTGCAATGATCTTAAATGTTGAAACAAAGAAGAAAACATCCTTACTGCTCTCCCTTCACTAAAAAGATATTTGGTAATATGAAAAGGGGTTTTCAAGGGCACACAGCCACTTTTGTCTCTATGTTGCCTTCTCATAACGACCGAAGGTACATCTACATCTGCTCCATCTCCTACCGCTACATCGTAAGCTCAGCTCAACCTACATCCAACTCGAAAAACAGAGTTTCAACAGAGGACACCAACACCCCCACCACCTTCACCTTCACCATAAGAAGAACCAACGGTGATTCTCAACCACAACCTCCAACACCTCATTACTACACAGTAACCCGCCTTTATCTATGGAAGATCTACTTCAACCGGTTCCACAACCGATTTATGGTTGATGAGTTGGAGAAAAATTGAAGAAGACCAGTCACCTGGGACTACTCGCAAAAGAGTTAAGAAATTGAGGGAAATTCAAAATGGATAGACATTACAGACTCAGAAGGTGAGGAATCCTCGAGGAAACTCAAATTAGTCCTCATGATTGAAGAACAAATCTTGTTTAATAATTTAAATCACAAGAAATCCTTTAAGAGATCGATAAAGAAGTCGCAAGTTCTAGTGGAGTGGATAAGTCCGTGACTTTACTAACGATAAGTCGGTGGTGCCGAAATTAAATCGCTTTGATGAAGATTTAACATCGCTTTGATGTGCCGGGTTAATACAAGCATCGAACATATTAATCCCGGTAGTGATCCGTAGTATCGTGAGGAGTTTGCGTGGGAGGGCAAAGGAATAGCAAGAATCTTCCGAGCCGCTGAAGACCAAAAGCAACTCGCAAGAGGAAGCTAGCTTTACGAGATTGCTAGGATTCAAGCAAGAGACGTCAAGGCTAAACGTGTAACAAAACAAGGGATGATGAGTGATTGCAAAAACTCAGGAGGAACCACAATTAAGAACAAATGAAAAGGAAAGTCAAGTTCGAATCACAAATTCTACATCGATGAAGAATGGGATACTATAAATGCAAGATTATTAGTAAACAGAGATATCCTTCCCGATATTAACGGAGAAGACTATGCAAGTAAATTGGCCGAGATTATTAATGCGGCAAGAGGCTTCTCGTAGAGCAGACAAAGAGAAAGGATGAATGACTCCATGACCAAAGTCGAGCAAAGGATTATATGATCCACTATGTCAAAAGTCGGGAATCCCACCGAAGTCGAGCCATGAAGGAAATGAAGAATGATGAACAAGCGTAATTTGAAAAGTAATGTACCAAAATAAAATTTTATTCCAATGGATCTGAGTTGGAAGCTTCAACGCTTAAAAGAAGGGTTAATCTGAACCAAAGGATGCAAGAAGCACAAGATTGCGTAGACCTAGTGCTCACAAGTCGAAAAACTTGGTGATAAGCCAAAACTGTAAAGAAAGAGGAGGAAGATGTTAAGCAAACTTTGAATATGACAAGGAAGAAATCCATTGAAAGAAAGGAGTGAAAAGGATAAGACAAATGTTAAGGGAAGTGAAGAGTACATGAAGGATAAGGTCGAGGAACCGTTATCGTAAGAGTTTACCATGGCTCCATTCCACAAAGTTTAGCGCTAAGATTGCAAAGGTTCGTGATCATCAAACACAAAAAGGTAGTTTATCGATAGTAAGGGAAAATCACACGCACTATATATGTGAACTTTCCGGTTTATTGAGTGATTTGTCCAGGATGATTTGAAGACCATGTACCACCGATGATGGAGAAGCATGTGATGAGAGACCAAGAGGAATATGAAAGAGTCCTTCGGGGTGACTCAAGACCATGTTTCACACCGACGTCGATGATGAAATGAAGTCGGCCCGCTGTCAAAAAAAGTGATCGATGAGATATTTCCACACTTGTCGTGCAATCGCTTTTGAATTAAACGCACCTTTATATGCTTACAAAAGTGAGTATCCACTTCCAAACAAGATTGTGGCTATGCTCGGAAGAAGCTGGTGAAAGAAAGGATGATGCATGCTATCGTTTGAGGTTAATTGAATCAAAAGCTCAACAAAGAATAATATCGGGCAAGATAATGCTTAAGTCCGGTAGTATTCTAGAGTTAGTTCATTATGAAAAACATAATAGTTTATTAGAGTTTAGGAAGGCATATGTACGCAGTAGATATCTTAGGAAGAGATATCTATATCTACACGCTGTATACTAGGTTTTCCTAAGTGTATAAAGGAACCTAAAGTATAGTGAAATGAACTTGTACTTAGAATAGAAATATTAATAAATAAGTTTATTAGTGAAATAGTATTTGTGTTCTTCTTGCTTGTTGTTAAGATTCGATTAACAATCAAGTACTCTGAGTTAAAGAGTTCTTCATATATATAATTAGTTTGATTTATCCAAGTTTAGTATATTGTGGTGTTGCACAAGTGTTAATGTGTGCATATCACCACTAAAGCCATCACCTACAAACCCACATTTTCATTAACAAGACAATAAATGCAACAACCTGACCATATGGTGTTTAAGAAACGCAGTATTTTGCACTATTGATTATCCAATGGCATCAAATTTATGCTTGTGTGGCCTTTTCAACATTTAGTCCACAAAGAATGTTTGTTTCGGTATTTAGTCACATACAATTTATCATAAAGTGGCCAAAAGTGTTATTGCGCGACTATGGTGTTTCAGTGAAGAAATGCGGTTTTGTGCGACTATTGATCATCCAATGGCCACTTGAATTTTATGTTTGGTGGCCTTTTGTAACATTTCACACAAAGCATGTTTGTTTTTTGGGTATTTAGTCACATACAATTACTCATAAAGTGCTAAAAGTAAAAGCACCATATGGTGTTTCGGGAAGAAAGGTGATTTTAGTATTATTGATCATCCAATGGCACATGAATTTATGTTCATGTGGCCTTTTCTAACATTTAGTCACACAAAGCATGTTTGTTTTGGGTATTTAGTCACATACAATTAACCATAAAGTGGCTAAAAGTGTTAATGTGTGACCATATGGTGTTTAAAGCGAGGAAACGGTATTTTGAGCGACTATTCATCATCCAATGGCCACATATTAAGTTACGTGACCATATGTACCGGATTTTGGCTACACTTGAATAATATGTGTGACAAAACTTAGTGTGACCATATATGGCATTCGTCACGGTGTTAGTAGCATTATGACTTATAGATTACCGGCAAGCTACAACTAAACTTTAAACACATATTAACTTACGGAACATATGTACCGATTTTGGCTACACTTAACTAATGTGTGACAAAACTTAGTGTGACTATATGGCTTTTGGTCATGTTCAAGTGTGTGACATATATTTGTCACTGCTTATATGTATATCGCGACTAATGCTTCAACCTTACTTTTCATTTGTCACTTGTTCCAATTTCAGATGGCTAAAGAGTTATAAAACATATCAACACCCTTACATATGTGTGACAAAACTTGACTTATGATTTAGACACACAAAAATTACTCATGTGACTAACGATCAAGGTTACTTGTATTTGTCGCTCCAAATTCATATGGGCCGAATGATCTGAAACAAAATCACCAGATACCTTTAGCCACAACGCTCAATTGTATGTTCTAATGGTCACAATTAAAATTTTCATGTGTGACTAATTAGTACATGTTGTCAATTTTCGCACTTTCACCACACAAATATGCGACGCGCTGGTCGCCCATTTCGACCATGCGTGACCAAACCCGCTTTTGTACCAAGTGACATCTACAAAACCGCTATGGCAATCGCTGCCTCACATCTAAACTTTCAAACCATCACCAACCTTGCTCGACACAAACTCGTCAAGGACTCCCACGATTCCTAGATTCAAAAGATCACCTTTGCCCCTCGGAATGCGGAAAAGCACTACCATTTTCCTTCCAGGTGGAACGTACCTCAAAGATGTGCTACATCTTCTTCACATGGATTTGTGGTCTGGCGCGCAGTAAACGATCAACGGCAAACGCTACATCTTAGTAATTGTTGATGACTACTCACATGGACTTGGGTCACTTTCTTCGTAGCAAAGACCAAGCTCCACAAATGATCATCACCTTCTCACAAAAATACGTGTTCACCGCAACACCGTCCTGATAATCGTAATGCATAAATGAACCGAATTTGTTAACAAAACCTTCAGAATTTTATGAGAAAGTGGATTCAAAGATCAAACATCTATTGCACGACATCGAACAAAACGGAGTTGTTGAAAGACTTAAACCAACGCGAAGTCGCAAGAATAATGTTAATCAATGCTAAACTTCCATTACATGGGCGTGTCGATTCATCGCATGCTATACTCAAACCGTCTATGATCACAAAACGCCACAACAAAACACCTTTCGAGCTTGTCCACAACTATAAAATCAACCTCAAACACTTTCATGTATTGATCCCTTGCTATCCGAATAATGATCGTGATGATTTGGAAAGCCCAAAGCCAAAGTCGATATTGAGTCTTTATCGATATCGCGACATTCTAAAGGTTTCAACTGAATCGCCGAACCAAGGAGGTAATGGAAACGATTCATGCTCATTTCGATGAACTCACGGAGATGGCTTCGAGTATAACATTTTAGAACCCACAACCGTTTAAACTTCCTCAACCCCATCATCACCAAGAAAGCCCTCGCCTAACTCGTCAACAAATGGAAAGGTTATTTGCTCCGTCGCCGTGACGTTGATGAACGTGTTCCGGTGTATCCGATGTTTCCACCGCACAACCCGACAATATTCCTATACCGACACACCGCCACAACAACCATCGCTTGAAGATGCACCTACACCAATTGACTCCAACACAACGCTTGAACACACCGCTCAACAATGATGAACCACCGATGATATTCAATGAAGTACCCCGCAGATTTTGATCCAAATGCTCTTCAACCGGTTACATTAAGATCGGCCGCACCTGATGTCGCGAATCTTCAACAAACCATTTGAATCCTCAACTGCACAATGTATACCAACATCAACTCTCTACACATGATGGACAAAAGACCATTCATAACATTATTGGCAAACCAATCAACCAACGTTATTGTGACAATCTCTTCACTGACGGTGAACATTGCATTTATGCACTCATCGCCTCGCCAATATGAACCTAAAACATTAAGGATGCAATGACAAAAGACAATCGATTGAATCCATGCGAAGAACTCAACCAATTCAAACGACTTGAAGTATGGGAATCGGTGAAAGACCAACAGGGTCTACGCTATTGGTTTAAAATGGATTTGGAAAACAAATTGATGTCAAGGGAATGTTATCCAAACAAGTCACGCTAGTTGCTAAGGGTTATCGTGAAAGAGGGAATAGACTTTGAAGAATCTTTGCTCTTGCTGTCGCCTTGAGGTCGTTTCGGATATTCCTCGTTCGCAATTTCATATGAATATGACGGTTATCGATGGATGTATTTCTCAATGGACAACTTAAAGAAACGGTCATGTCACCAACCGATGGATTCGTTGATCCCGAGTTCCCTAACCATGTCTACAACCCAAAAGCTCTTTATGGTCTCAAACAAGCCCCTCTGCATGGTATAAGCTATCATCTTCCTCATTGCCAATAATTTCACCAAAGGCTCGGTTGACCCAACTCTTTTATACAATATCACGGGCACACATCTTAATTGTTCAAATTTACGCGATGACATCATTTTGGGTCAACATACAAAAGTTTTCAATCGCTTTGCAAAACTAATGAAGAAAATTTTGAAATGTCCATGATGGTGAACTTACGCTCTTTCTAGGACCGCAAGTTCATCAATCACCCCGTGGTATTTTTCGAGTCACCAAATATGCCCTTGAACTAAACAAATTTGAATGACAACCAGACACTTATGCCACACCAATGGCTCATACCAAGAAGTTAGATGCGATTTATGGAAATTGGTTGACCCACCAAATACCAAGTATTATGGGTCCCCATGTATCTAACAACAACCGATATTGTCTTCGCTTATCTATGCTCCCGCTATCGTCGCGACTAACCGAAACCCACTCGAGGCTAAAAGAATCTCCGACATCGCGGAACCATTAATTGGGATCCGTATCCGGTTGACTGGTTTTGAACTAATCGCCAGACGCCGATCACGCAGGATGCTTAGACTCAAGAAAAGTACTTCGTGAGCTCTACAATTTCTGGGATAAACCGTGTCTTGGCAATCAAAGAAGGTGATCACATCATATCAACGAAGGGTAATATGTAGCCATGTCCGCTGTTGTTGTGCTCAAGTCATTTGGATGAGAACACAACTCAAAGACTATGGTTACGATTTGATGATCCGATGATCACGGACAATGAGTTCCATTGCAATCTCGCAACTTGGCCAAGACTAAATCAAAGCACATCGATCTACGCTATCATTTCATCAAGGACCATGAACAGGTACCGCTTAATTATACTTCACAGTACTGAATACCACCAATTGCATCTTCTCACCAAAGTCTGCCTCCCGCTAGGTTTAATGAGTTGGTCCACTGATTGGTATGAGGTGTTCGACTCAAGAGGAATTGATGACCACTTAAAACCTCTTAAAAACCGTCAAACACCAAACATCTTTTGTAAATAAATTTTCAAAACAAAATACAAAATATAAATCCGATAAACTACAAAAATATTCTCCTAATCTATCTCTCTTTCAACATGGTAAGTTTATTTTTCCACAACACTTTTATCTTTCAAAATTCGATTTTTCCGATCAAGGTTGTGGGGAGAAAATAACTTTAACTGCTTCAAAACATCGTACTTGCATGTTATCACATCTGGCTTATCTTTTACAAATGGTGGTACATTTCTCGGTTCAAAGACACCCTGACTTTAATTAACAACCTTTCATTATTTTCTCAGTCGGGAGTGTCGCCAAGTTTCTTTCATAAAATCTTCATTTGGTAACCAAAATGGAAGTTAAAAAGCTTTGATGAAAATGGAAAAGGTGAGGGACTACAACGCCAAAAGCTTAAAGTTATTTTTAATAAAAACACCTCCACCTAACCTAATCCTCACATATATTATTCATAACCTTACAAATCCTACGCTAATAATCATTCTTCAAACCGGTTATCTCGATCTTTAATTTGTAAGTGGTTTTGTGTTATTAACAAGTTTTTAAACAATGGTTTTAAATTTCATGAAAATCCAACGTTTAATCTTGTTATTAACATTTGTGTATCTTACGAAGCACAAGAACACTAAATCATGAAAGGGTGTTTATGGTTAAAGTAGTGGTAAAAACGTTTTAAAACATCAATGATACTTTTTAATCATCAAACGCCGTAAACACGAATTGAATGTATTTGAAAACTAGTGGTTTATGCGTGATCGGGTCTTTCCAAATGAGAACATTTTTGTGAAAAAGATTGTTGTATAAGTTTGTTATCAAGTTGAATTGATTATATCTAGCTCAGATTACATCCGTAAACACTAATCACTCTTAAATGGAAATTAGGGTTGTGTTCATACGGCTTGTACTTTCGATTCTTGACACTTTTGATGTTAAAACTTGACCAAAACAACTCTATATGCTTTTAGTCCTCCCGTAATCAGGGCCATGCGTATATCGTGGCTAGATCTCACACGCCAGAGATCTAGGTTTAGACTCACGTATGCGCTTCTCACATAAATGTTAAACTCGCGGCAAATGTGTTTTGACTTGTCACAAAACGAATGCTATGTGTTTAAATTTGTTGAAATGATGCTTATTTCGTGCTTGCAACACGAATATCTGTAATCAAGTTGTTAATCTACGCATATGATCACCCACGCCGTAGCTTGTTACGCGAAGACTAGTCTTACGCGTAGCTTCACGCATAAGGTTCTACATATGGACCACGCCGATCCCGTGTGAAGGATATGTGAACAATGATTCCCACGCGCATAAGGTCAACTCTACGAGTAGCCCACGCTGTAAGGTTAATATGCTCACGACAAGGTCTCCTATTTCACGTTGAACATTTCACTGTAGTTAGGATCCTACGCGTAAGCCACACCTATGCATATATCATCTCGCTCACGCATAATCTTACCAATCCCACGCATGCCGAGATCATACCTTCATTATGAATTGTTACGCGTACAAACTTGTAAATAAACTAATCATATCATCACGAATCCAAAAATGTCACTAATAAACTTAAATCGCTTGATATGTTGTGAACAATAAGTGATAAAATAAATTTAAAACTTAAAGTTAACTAACTCACCTAAACATTTCACGACATCATTGAACTATTAAACATGTGACTTAGGACTCGCAACAATCATTAAAACTACATTCAATAACTAGACAATAAGACCTTCTGTTGACTAACATTATGTCTTTCAATATGTTGGTTCTTTTGGCTAATGTTATTTTAGATCATAACATGGTCGAACAAATGAATATGGATGCACAAGTTCTCCATTGCTAATATCTATCCTCATGGCTATCCAATGAAGATAGGAAAGAATAATCTCCGTGTTGACTTTGACACCCTTACTTGCTCAATCTTGTGTTTCATTGCTATTGACATTCTCGAGGACTCATCCTTACGTAACATGCTTACTCACTCGCGAATCGCTTCTCGAGATCTACATCCAGCCTCGAACACTATGGAAAGGGTCAAAGGACAAACCGCCGTGCGGTGACTCAATCACAAAAAGTCACCATTACACCCGCAGTACTGAGGTCAGTTTCCTAACTCGATGTCCATCCCACCAAACTATATGCTACACCTTCAAGAGCTCACTCCAATTCTTAATCAATATTGGTTATGACGAGGCTACAGAATAATCACCAAGCATTCTCACGTAGAGCTTAAGAGTATCCTCAACCCTCGAGAACTCTCTACATGATCATCACCAAGTTCTGCTGGTCGTGATGCCGCATGAGCACCCTAAGCTCATGGAACCGCAAATATTCTCGGCATTGGTCAACAAGAAACACATCGCTATCGGGCTCGATTTGGGATGACATGATGTCATTTCTCAACAAACTTGGCTCAAAGATTCCCTACATCGATATACTAAATTGTTGATCCGAGAGCACTTGGACTTCATCCCGACATTCCCAAGAGGCTCAATGACCCCGATAATCACGAAATGTCGATTTTAACCCATTCTCACCGTTAATCAAGGAAACGTTTACAAAAGAAACAAGGTGTCATACGCCGATTTTTCTAATCAAGATGTCGAAAGCTCAATCGTACTAAAGGTATCCGAAGCAACCGACAAGGCAAAGTTATCATCTCGACGAAAAATCTTCTAGAACACCTGTAAGGAGAACCGAGAAAAGGAAGGTTGAAAGGTCACAAGTACAGATAGTCAAAGGAATGTTCCAAAGAAGAAACCTATTCCAAAGAGGAACCCCCTTAAGAAAGTTCCTTCTCCGGAAGCCACTCCGATCCTTTCACTTGAACCCCAAAGATGCTCTCGTGATGAGGACCTCGAGGCTATCGGCTACTGTATGAAGAGATCACATACTCTAAAACCGCAAGGATGAAAACTTTAGTACCAAAACCTACAAGTCCTCAAACTATTAAAGGAAAAGGAAGACTCGCACTTGTACCTCGTGATGAAAGCTCAAGATGGAAGAGCAGTGAATCAATCAATCACAGAAGAAGTTTCACAAAGTCGACACCTCAAAAGGTCAAGAATTTGCTAACGATCAAATGGGCGGCCCCTGAGGATCAAGTGTCAGCTTCACCCTCTCCGATCCTCGATGCTAATCGACCGATAAGGGATCCGTGCCACCACTCTTCCGCAACAACAACACTGTGGAGGACACTATTGTAAAGGATTTTGAGAAACAGACAATCGAGAAAGAAAATTCTAAGGATGACGAGGATGATTATACAAAGTTTCTTCAGATACCCAACACACACAAAGGAGAAAACCGTAAACTCCTAAGGACATGAAGTCTCCTCATGTCTCCTCATCATCGGATTCTTCGTCTCATTCATCACAACCACCATCAACAAAGACAACTGGATCATCATCCAAATCGTTGAAGAACCACCTAAATCTTGGATTTCACTCATCAAAGATTGTGAAAGTCGTCAACAAGTCGAAAGAAGGACATACTTTACGTAAAAATGAATTGGTTTGTCACCAAATTCAAGACTTAAATGATGAGAAAGACAAGATGGAGAAAGAAAGGGAATTTGTTCGTGGTTCATGAAGAGTCATCGAAAGAGGAACTCGAACGAAATGATCAAGGTTACACTAACAAGTACCTTCGTGGATATCGCTCCTAAAGTCCAAAAGGAACCGGAGACAAGAAGAGATCATACCCACAAGTTTCTTCTCGACATCGCCCTCGGTGACTAGAGAAGTATTTTCCGCATAACTCACCCTAACATCGCCGCATTGGTTAAACATACAATGGCCAAAGGTCGATCTCTCCGAAAAGCTTAATCGCTAAACTAGTGATGCAAATATCAAAGCGATCTCGAACGCTTACTGGATGAAGCTAAATTTTCGAAATTCTACTTGATTTTCAACTCGCATCATCATGCAAGGAGTCACCGATCAACCCAAACGACCAAGAGATGACGATGATAAGGATAAGGACTCTGCACCTAAACGCCAAGGGCCCTGTAAATCTACTTTATGCCACCTCCTCCACCACTTCTTCTCAACATAAGTCTCCACCCCTGGTCTTCATCGATAAACCTCGTGACGATTCCGAGTTACCACCCCGACTCATAAAATAGGTGATTACTTGAGTATACGGGTGGGACGGATGAAGAGGTCCTCGAGCCCGACAACAACCCACCTCACCCAAACAAGTGCAGAAACTAGTATCATCATCAAGGCCTTCCAAAAGAAGAAGAAGACGACTCACCTGGAGTCGATTATGGCTTGATGACGATAAACCAAGAGTTTGAATGGTTCTCAACACTGTCAATCAAACTCCCTACCCGGATGAAGGTCAAGACTGGGTAGACGGTTCTACATTGAGCACGCAAAACTTTGCAAGAAAAGTTCCATTTGAAGAAAATGACGAATCAATTGAAGTAATCAAGAATGAAGCGTTTCAACTTCTACAAGACAACAAAGCGCCTCTCGGTCGAATATCATCTTGAGAACATCGCTCGAGCTATGTCTAACAACATGGATTGGCTCAATCCGGAAGCAAACATTGACTTCACAAAGGACAACCTCCATATTACACCGACGGACCAAACCTCTACGACCATTGGCCAAGCAGACGAACCACCATTCTTCGATACTTCTTTAACAGAGACCGGATTTTCTCTTACACTGTAGCGATAGTTCACGAAAATACGCTTACATCATTGACTCTTCCATTCCCAAGGCTATTTACTCAAACCGCATAGCTATCGAGGAACGCAAATCACTTGTTTTCTCGACAACGGCAAGCATACGACCAAGATGCATTGTAGGGATTCATCATTGGCCCGATGTCAAGAATCTACTGAAGCTTCCGGTTCGTAAGTCTCAACATGAAGTGTATAGCTCAAGACATCGTGGCCATCAAACACATTGATCTCAAGTCTGCTGACTACATTCTTAAAGAATATCATAGTCAAACGACAAGATGAACAGACTATGGATTCGGTCGATTTTGAGAACTTGTCCTCAACGACATCAAGACATGTATCTTGCCAAAGCACAGGTCGATGAGACAACCGAACAAGTTCAACGCGAATTTATCGTCGGGCCTTCATCTTCAGACGCATCGTGATCAAAGAACGTGTCAAGATATCCGGATGGTCGTTGAATCATATCGTAAACGCGTAAACTTCACTCCACCACGCCTGATCTTCCCGACATCAACCAGCTTACACAACTCACGCTCATCAAGAAACCTTCCTTTCGTTGTTTACCGCAGCGAACTTCAAAGAAATACATGGCGTAGTGAACTCCACAAATTTGGGGATCATACCTGAAGTCGGTTGGGATGGGTTACGACTGATCAAGGATATACACCGAAGTGGGAATCAAGTCACCGGAACTCTCGTGAAAGAGGGATGCAGACGTATCATCACCATGATTGATGAACGGTTGTTCGGGCGGATCGCCTGCATTTACTGAAAGCTATGTTGGTGGTCGACTCAGAGAAACATCATCTTTTCAACGCCTGCGCACTCGAATATCACCCACTGTACCCTTAAATGGTTTCCTCATATATTTTGGTGTGGATTATATATGTTAATGGTTTCAGTACACATTGCGTACAACCCAGAATTGTCAAGAAGGACCATGTGGTACGCCTTAGTGCCACAATCCTTATAAAAGGAGCTTAAAGCTTTATTTTGAGTAAACCTATCAAACCTTTCATTTTTGGTTTTGCTCAAAAGACAAGTACTTCCCATATGATTTCAAACCTCAACCGCTTATATCACTAGTCAGGGGAGTATTTGATTTAAAACTTTGTTCACAAATTGTTCATAGTGGTCACAAAGATGTCCGCAATAGTTAAACTACTCAACTCAGGGTAAGACGGATGTTCGATAAGTTCTTTACCGAATTACTAGATTGTTAAAGAAGATGTCATAATTGTAAATGGTGAAAAAACTTATCAAGCCAAAAATATTTGAAATTGATGGGATCAGATACAAAAAAGATATGTATGTATCAACAACGCTTTCTTTACCGAAGGATGACAAGGATTTGATCGCGGTCGAACTTGTGGGATATCAAGATGGAAGGTGGATAATAAGACTAAAGTGTACGAAAACATTCCAAATAGTACTTTCCAATTATACCAAGATCGCAATTTAAGCTAGAAAGTATTTCGAGGATTTAAGATGGCACGACACTTGAGGATAACCGATAGTGTTACGCCACCCATTCAAAAAGGCATGGCGTACTATAGATGAAAAATTTCAAATTGTCAAGATCCAAGAAATCTACGGCTAGGAATATATCGGTGATGGGGTTGATCAACTCGTGAAATAGGCATCACAAAGATGTACGGCTTAATTCATATACAACCTTCCTCCATGGTCGTTTATGAAAAGAAAGTTTATCATGCTTTCGGATTAATATCGGATACCCGGAAATGATATCGATGTTTTTTAGAACCGCTTGTTGATGATCGCAAACCTTATTCGATATGTGGGTTGATATGATGCATCCACAAAAGATAACTTTAATTCATTGCCATTGTGTTATGGACAATAAATATACCGCACTTGGTACATTATGTGGCCGCCGTGCATGCCGATTCAAAGGTTGTAGTATGTGGGAAAGATAAACCGTGTTAGACTTTTCTTCATCCAAGCAAAGTTATGTTGGTCACAGACGATATCTACCATATGACCATCCGCTCAAGGCAAAGGAAGGCATTTAATGGACAACAATTTCTCCCGCCCAAACCCAATGACCGGGAACAAATATAACGAGGTACAACATATTGAAAATAAGTAAAAGGAAAACGAACAAACAATAATGCATCGTAAAACCAAGAAGATACGAGAGGTAGAGTGGAAGATTCAAAAGCGTAAAAGAAACGTAATGTAAGTAGTAGGTAGTTCAAGCCAAGTAAACGGACAAAACGGTATGACAAAGAAATTCAACATTTGTATCGAAACTTAGGTATTGAGGCATAATTTGCCCACATTGTATTGATTTTATGCATGTAGAAAAGAATGTTGCAGAGTCTCGCCGTTGAATCTACATGTTCCGTGAAAGACGAAGATGGATCGAATAATGTCGATTGGATCCTGGCCGAATTGGGTAAAAGAAGAGTTGTTTGCTATGCAAGAACAAGACAAAACAACACTACCTCCAAAGAAAGTTACACATTAACGAATGCCTAAAAGATATTTTTGTGAAACTTTACACAACATCGAGTACCACAAGGATATTGTTCAAATTTCTTCTTTGGTCACCTAAAGGATAGGAAGTTCATCGCTCAAAATCGCATGACTATCACATGCTAATGCAAGAGTTTCAATTGCAATACGCTCAATCATGCACCCACCCACAACGATATGCTATTATCGTGTTTTGCTTTTAAATCAATATGTTGCAAAGAAATAATATTGCAAGAACTAGATAATATGCAAGGTATCCGGTAGTGACACGTGCCTACTCGAGAGTTCTTTCCTCCATCATTCTTTGATATTATGATACATTTGACGTGCACCCAACTAGGGAGGTAAAATTATATGTCCCATATGCTTTCGTGGATGTATCCATTCGAAGATGTATGAAGGTTATTAAAGGACATGTGCGAAATGAATAGACCGTATGATATCATCGGGAGACTATCAAGGAAGAAACAATAGAGTTTTTAGCTAATATCATAAATCCATGAAAATCGCTGGTATCCCACCGATAAACATGAAACAGATGAAATGAGGAAGGAAAGCCATTGTCTACCAAGAAATCAACCAAGTTTCTCATGAACTCTTCGTAAAGCACATTTGTATGTAATAAATAATACGTATGAAATTGTACCGATATCGCGAAGTCTTACTAACACATGTCTATTTCATATCAAAATTAAATGATGTATCAAATATAATAATCAAACACGTTGTTTCAAAGACATGCAAGCAAGTTTTGAAAGAAACCCGTAAACGAATAGCATTTCGGAGAATGAGCACAAAGAAATATTTTGCCAATTGGTTACGCAAAGAAGTAATTAATCTTATGTTACTCAACATACCCTTTCTAAACCTTATTTCTCACTATTTTAATCAAAATTGGTGTACTTATTGTTTTGAGCTAATATATACTTCTAATGAAATTCAAAGGAGAGAGAGTTACAAATCGACAAAGAAAGTGTATCGTGAACCCGTAAGGTGGATATCCTATGGACGCTGCCAATCGTGAGAAACACGATGCATATCACATCAACGGGTATACTTTTCGCATTTAAAGATCATGAAGCAAAGTTTACCGTATCAATGGGGGTTAGTGTTGAGGCATTAGATATCCACATATCTAAAGAAGTTGCAACCACAAGAAAAGCATATTATTATGGGTTTTACAGAGATAGGAACTAGATTACCGTTCATGCAAATTCTCTTTCAAATGCGATCGGTTAATCACAAAGTCGGTGGTGTGAAACGCGATACTGGGTATACATTGCTGACCAATAGTTTAGCCAGCTGGTTGATCCGTTTATTAGCCGCAAGCGAAGCAAGTGTTTTATGAAAGACCTGTAGATAAAAATTGTCTATTGTGTTTAAGACACCTCCCAAGAATTACAAAGATAAGTATGACGTGGTTGACGAGGAATTTAGTACCGCTATTCACCAAAGACAATGATAACATATTGCCACGTGTGGATCGACGTGACTGGGTAACGAATCACGAACCCACTACTATCGAACCGATCGCGGAGGTGTTGTTATATTTAAAGTCCGCTGAACCATGTTATGGTCAAGTTGTCACACTCTACCTTTATCATATTTCACTTTTCAAAGCATATAGATTCGATTTTTTGTACTTTTTAAGAATTTATGTTTATACAAGACTTAATATTAGTTAAATCAGGTATATTTTTTGTTTAAGGATATGTTGAAAAGAAAGAATTCTCACAGATTGAGATGTATGGAAGTCAGTTAGTCGATGTGCTATAGTACGTAGTTAATTTCGTGATGTCATTTTTAAGTCTGTTTGACCATTCTTTAGTCCGGTAGTGCAAAAATAAAAACGATTTTTACTGCTTAAATAGTACCGTTACTCAATTTAGATGGTCAAGTATTTATATGGATAATTTTATTTTAGAAATCATATTTATCCTTTAATTACTTTATCCTAATCTTTAAAAGTTTAATTATTTTATTTCGATTAAGTCTCCTCACCAAAGACTAAACCCTAATTGCCCGCACTACCGAGAATTCAATTAACATAAAAGATGGCACAATTAAAGTTCAGACAAGCACAATCAAGTGGGATTTTCAAAAGCCCGCCGAAGCACAGTTTCGAGCAAGATAGTGGACTTCTAGTGGTAGTCATATCGTGTATGCCTACTCATAATCCAACTATCTATGATTCCCTAGTCAAAACAGCCCGCGATCGCCATCGCTAGAACTATTGCCGATGGGACACTAGAGTTAAATGCAACTATTGATATGTGAAAGAGTTCAATCGAGGAATCACCAAGCAAGCTTCAATTGGCCGATGCCCGTGATTTCAATGTTGGCAAATCATGACCCTTCGTGGATGGAAAAGATTGATATCCAACCGATGGAACATTCACTTTTGAAGAGTCATTTACGCCACAATGATGCTTCTCGTGCATCATATTTTACATTGTACGAGTTCTAAAAGTGGTGGATGGGATCAATTTGAAGCAATATTGCTTCCGTGATTGGTCTGCTCTCCACCGCGTATTCTTTCAATTTTCAAAATGATTTTGATGCCATGGTTGCTAATTCCAAGAATAAGAAAAGTTTTGATGTACCCAAGATTTTTGCAATGATCTTAAATGTTGAAACAAAGAAGAAAACATCCTTACTGCTCTCCCTTCACTAAAAAGATATTTGGTAATATGAAAAGGGGTTTTCAAGGGCACACAGCCACTTTTGTCTCTATGTTGCCTTCTCATAACGACCGAAGGTACATCTACATCTGCTCCATCTCCTACCGCTACATCGTAAGCTCAGCTCAACCTACATCCAACTCGAAAAACAGAGTTTCAACAGAGGACACCAACACCCCCACCACCTTCACCTTCACCATAAGAAGAACCAACGGTGATTCTCAACCACAACCTCCAACACCTCATTACTACACAGTAACCCGCCTTTATCTATGGAAGATCTACTTCAACCGGTTCCACAACCGATTTATGGTTGATGAGTTGGAGAAAAATTGAAGAAGACCAGTCACCTGGGACTACTCGCAAAAGAGTTAAGAAATTGAGGGAAATTCAAAATGGATAGACATTACAGACTCAGAAGGTGAGGAATCCTCGAGGAAACTCAAATTAGTCCTCATGATTGAAGAACAAATCTTGTTTAATAATTTAAATCACAAGAAATCCTTTAAGAGATCGATAAAGAAGTCGCAAGTTCTAGTGGAGTGGATAAGTCCGTGACTTTACTAACGATAAGTCGGTGGTGCCGAAATTAAATCGCTTTGATGAAGATTTAACATCGCTTTGATGTGCCGGGTTAATACAAGCATCGAACATATTAATCCCGGTAGTGATCCGTAGTATCGTGAGGAGTTTGCGTGGGAGGGCAAAGGAATAGCAAGAATCTTCCGAGCCGCTGAAGACCAAAAGCAACTCGCAAGAGGAAGCTAGCTTTACGAGATTGCTAGGATTCAAGCAAGAGACGTCAAGGCTAAACGTGTAACAAAACAAGGGATGATGAGTGATTGCAAAAACTCAGGAGGAACCACAATTAAGAACAAATGAAAAGGAAAGTCAAGTTCGAATCACAAATTCTACATCGATGAAGAATGGGATACTATAAATGCAAGATTATTAGTAAACAGAGATATCCTTCCCGATATTAACGGAGAAGACTATGCAAGTAAATTGGCCGAGATTATTAATGCGGCAAGAGGCTTCTCGTAGAGCAGACAAAGAGAAAGGATGAATGACTCCATGACCAAAGTCGAGCAAAGGATTATATGATCCACTATGTCAAAAGTCGGGAATCCCACCGAAGTCGAGCCATGAAGGAAATGAAGAATGATGAACAAGCGTAATTTGAAAAGTAATGTACCAAAATAAAATTTTATTCCAATGGATCTGAGTTGGAAGCTTCAACGCTTAAAAGAAGGGTTAATCTGAACCAAAGGATGCAAGAAGCACAAGATTGCGTAGACCTAGTGCTCACAAGTCGAAAAACTTGGTGATAAGCCAAAACTGTAAAGAAAGAGGAGGAAGATGTTAAGCAAACTTTGAATATGACAAGGAAGAAATCCATTGAAAGAAAGGAGTGAAAAGGATAAGACAAATGTTAAGGGAAGTGAAGAGTACATGAAGGATAAGGTCGAGGAACCGTTATCGTAAGAGTTTACCATGGCTCCATTCCACAAAGTTTAGCGCTAAGATTGCAAAGGTTCGTGATCATCAAACACAAAAAGGTAGTTTATCGATAGTAAGGGAAAATCACACGCACTATATATGTGAACTTTCCGGTTTATTGAGTGATTTGTCCAGGATGATTTGAAGACCATGTACCACCGATGATGGAGAAGCATGTGATGAGAGACCAAGAGGAATATGAAAGAGTCCTTCGGGGTGACTCAAGACCATGTTTCACACCGACGTCGATGATGAAATGAAGTCGGCCCGCTGTCAAAAAAAGTGATCGATGAGATATTTCCACACTTGTCGTGCAATCGCTTTTGAATTAAACGCACCTTTATATGCTTACAAAAGTGAGTATCCACTTCCAAACAAGATTGTGGCTATGCTCGGAAGAAGCTGGTGAAAGAAAGGATGATGCATGCTATCGTTTGAGGTTAATTGAATCAAAAGCTCAACAAAGAATAATATCGGGCAAGATAATGCTTAAGTCCGGTAGTATTCTAGAGTTAGTTCATTATGAAAAACATAATAGTTTATTAGAGTTTAGGAAGGCATATGTACGCAGTAGATATCTTAGGAAGAGATATCTATATCTACACGCTGTATACTAGGTTTTCCTAAGTGTATAAAGGAACCTAAAGTATAGTGAAATGAACTTGTACTTAGAATAGAAATATTAATAAATAAGTTTATTAGTGAAATAGTATTTGTGTTCTTCTTGCTTGTTGTTAAGATTCGATTAACAATCAAGTACTCTGAGTTAAAGAGTTCTTCATATATATAATTAGTTTGATTTATCCAAGTTTAGTATATTGTGGTGTTGCACAAGTGTTAATGTGTGCATATCACCACTAAAGCCATCACCTACAAACCCACATTTTCATTAACAAGACAATAAATGCAACAACCTGACCATATGGTGTTTAAGAAACGCAGTATTTTGCACTATTGATTATCCAATGGCATCAAATTTATGCTTGTGTGGCCTTTTCAACATTTAGTCCACAAAGAATGTTTGTTTCGGTATTTAGTCACATACAATTTATCATAAAGTGGCCAAAAGTGTTATTGCGCGACTATGGTGTTTCAGTGAAGAAATGCGGTTTTGTGCGACTATTGATCATCCAATGGCCACTTGAATTTTATGTTTGGTGGCCTTTTGTAACATTTCACACAAAGCATGTTTGTTTTTTGGGTATTTAGTCACATACAATTACTCATAAAGTGCTAAAAGTAAAAGCACCATATGGTGTTTCGGGAAGAAAGGTGATTTTAGTATTATTGATCATCCAATGGCACATGAATTTATGTTCATGTGGCCTTTTCTAACATTTAGTCACACAAAGCATGTTTGTTTTGGGTATTTAGTCACATACAATTAACCATAAAGTGGCTAAAAGTGTTAATGTGTGACCATATGGTGTTTAAAGCGAGGAAACGGTATTTTGAGCGACTATTCATCATCCAATGGCCACATATTAAGTTACGTGACCATATGTACCGGATTTTGGCTACACTTGAATAATATGTGTGACAAAACTTAGTGTGACCATATATGGCATTCGTCACGGTGTTAGTAGCATTATGACTTATAGATTACCGGCAAGCTACAACTAAACTTTAAACACATATTAACTTACGGAACATATGTACCGATTTTGGCTACACTTAACTAATGTGTGACAAAACTTAGTGTGACTATATGGCTTTTGGTCATGTTCAAGTGTGTGACATATATTTGTCACTGCTTATATGTATATCGCGACTAATGCTTCAACCTTACTTTTCATTTGTCACTTGTTCCAATTTCAGATGGCTAAAGAGTTATAAAACATATCAACACCCTTACATATGTGTGACAAAACTTGACTTATGATTTAGACACACAAAAATTACTCATGTGACTAACGATCAAGGTTACTTGTATTTGTCGCTCCAAATTCATATGGGCCGAATGATCTGAAACAAAATCACCAGATACCTTTAGCCACAACGCTCAATTGTATGTTCTAATGGTCACAATTAAAATTTTCATGTGTGACTAATTAGTACATGTTGTCAATTTTCGCACTTTCACCACACAAATATGCGACGCGCTGGTCGCCCATTTCGACCATGCGTGACCAAACCCGCTTTTGTACCAAGTGACATCTACAAAACCGCTATGGCAATCGCTGCCTCACATCTAAACTTTCAAACCATCACCAACCTTGCTCGACACAAACTCGTCAAGGACTCCCACGATTCCTAGATTCAAAAGATCACCTTTGCCCCTCGGAATGCGGAAAAGCACTACCATTTTCCTTCCAGGTGGAACGTACCTCAAAGATGTGCTACATCTTCTTCACATGGATTTGTGGTCTGGCGCGCAGTAAACGATCAACGGCAAACGCTACATCTTAGTAATTGTTGATGACTACTCACATGGACTTGGGTCACTTTCTTCGTAGCAAAGACCAAGCTCCACAAATGATCATCACCTTCTCACAAAAATACGTGTTCACCGCAACACCGTCCTGATAATCGTAATGCATAAATGAACCGAATTTGTTAACAAAACCTTCAGAATTTTATGAGAAAGTGGATTCAAAGATCAAACATCTATTGCACGACATCGAACAAAACGGAGTTGTTGAAAGACTTAAACCAACGCGAAGTCGCAAGAATAATGTTAATCAATGCTAAACTTCCATTACATGGGCGTGTCGATTCATCGCATGCTATACTCAAACCGTCTATGATCACAAAACGCCACAACAAAACACCTTTCGAGCTTGTCCACAACTATAAAATCAACCTCAAACACTTTCATGTATTGATCCCTTGCTATCCGAATAATGATCGTGATGATTTGGAAAGCCCAAAGCCAAAGTCGATATTGAGTCTTTATCGATATCGCGACATTCTAAAGGTTTCAACTGAATCGCCGAACCAAGGAGGTAATGGAAACGATTCATGCTCATTTCGATGAACTCACGGAGATGGCTTCGAGTATAACATTTTAGAACCCACAACCGTTTAAACTTCCTCAACCCCATCATCACCAAGAAAGCCCTCGCCTAACTCGTCAACAAATGGAAAGGTTATTTGCTCCGTCGCCGTGACGTTGATGAACGTGTTCCGGTGTATCCGATGTTTCCACCGCACAACCCGACAATATTCCTATACCGACACACCGCCACAACAACCATCGCTTGAAGATGCACCTACACCAATTGACTCCAACACAACGCTTGAACACACCGCTCAACAATGATGAACCACCGATGATATTCAATGAAGTACCCCGCAGATTTTGATCCAAATGCTCTTCAACCGGTTACATTAAGATCGGCCGCACCTGATGTCGCGAATCTTCAACAAACCATTTGAATCCTCAACTGCACAATGTATACCAACATCAACTCTCTACACATGATGGACAAAAGACCATTCATAACATTATTGGCAAACCAATCAACCAACGTTATTGTGACAATCTCTTCACTGACGGTGAACATTGCATTTATGCACTCATCGCCTCGCCAATATGAACCTAAAACATTAAGGATGCAATGACAAAAGACAATCGATTGAATCCATGCGAAGAACTCAACCAATTCAAACGACTTGAAGTATGGGAATCGGTGAAAGACCAACAGGGTCTACGCTATTGGTTTAAAATGGATTTGGAAAACAAATTGATGTCAAGGGAATGTTATCCAAACAAGTCACGCTAGTTGCTAAGGGTTATCGTGAAAGAGGGAATAGACTTTGAAGAATCTTTGCTCTTGCTGTCGCCTTGAGGTCGTTTCGGATATTCCTCGTTCGCAATTTCATATGAATATGACGGTTATCGATGGATGTATTTCTCAATGGACAACTTAAAGAAACGGTCATGTCACCAACCGATGGATTCGTTGATCCCGAGTTCCCTAACCATGTCTACAACCCAAAAGCTCTTTATGGTCTCAAACAAGCCCCTCTGCATGGTATAAGCTATCATCTTCCTCATTGCCAATAATTTCACCAAAGGCTCGGTTGACCCAACTCTTTTATACAATATCACGGGCACACATCTTAATTGTTCAAATTTACGCGATGACATCATTTTGGGTCAACATACAAAAGTTTTCAATCGCTTTGCAAAACTAATGAAGAAAATTTTGAAATGTCCATGATGGTGAACTTACGCTCTTTCTAGGACCGCAAGTTCATCAATCACCCCGTGGTATTTTTCGAGTCACCAAATATGCCCTTGAACTAAACAAATTTGAATGACAACCAGACACTTATGCCACACCAATGGCTCATACCAAGAAGTTAGATGCGATTTATGGAAATTGGTTGACCCACCAAATACCAAGTATTATGGGTCCCCATGTATCTAACAACAACCGATATTGTCTTCGCTTATCTATGCTCCCGCTATCGTCGCGACTAACCGAAACCCACTCGAGGCTAAAAGAATCTCCGACATCGCGGAACCATTAATTGGGATCCGTATCCGGTTGACTGGTTTTGAACTAATCGCCAGACGCCGATCACGCAGGATGCTTAGACTCAAGAAAAGTACTTCGTGAGCTCTACAATTTCTGGGATAAACCGTGTCTTGGCAATCAAAGAAGGTGATCACATCATATCAACGAAGGGTAATATGTAGCCATGTCCGCTGTTGTTGTGCTCAAGTCATTTGGATGAGAACACAACTCAAAGACTATGGTTACGATTTGATGATCCGATGATCACGGACAATGAGTTCCATTGCAATCTCGCAACTTGGCCAAGACTAAATCAAAGCACATCGATCTACGCTATCATTTCATCAAGGACCATGAACAGGTACCGCTTAATTATACTTCACAGTACTGAATACCACCAATTGCATCTTCTCACCAAAGTCTGCCTCCCGCTAGGTTTAATGAGTTGGTCCACTGATTGGTATGAGGTGTTCGACTCAAGAGGAATTGATGACCACTTAAAACCTCTTAAAAACCGTCAAACACCAAACATCTTTTGTAAATAAATTTTCAAAACAAAATACAAAATATAAATCCGATAAACTACAAAAATATTCTCCTAATCTATCTCTCTTTCAACATGGTAAGTTTATTTTTCCACAACACTTTTATCTTTCAAAATTCGATTTTTCCGATCAAGGTTGTGGGGAGAAAATAACTTTAACTGCTTCAAAACATCGTACTTGCATGTTATCACATCTGGCTTATCTTTTACAAATGGTGGTACATTTCTCGGTTCAAAGACACCCTGACTTTAATTAACAACCTTTCATTATTTTCTCAGTCGGGAGTGTCGCCAAGTTTCTTTCATAAAATCTTCATTTGGTAACCAAAATGGAAGTTAAAAAGCTTTGATGAAAATGGAAAAGGTGAGGGACTACAACGCCAAAAGCTTAAAGTTATTTTTAATAAAAACACCTCCACCTAACCTAATCCTCACATATATTATTCATAACCTTACAAATCCTACGCTAATAATCATTCTTCAAACCGGTTATCTCGATCTTTAATTTGTAAGTGGTTTTGTGTTATTAACAAGTTTTTAAACAATGGTTTTAAATTTCATGAAAATCCAACGTTTAATCTTGTTATTAACATTTGTGTATCTTACGAAGCACAAGAACACTAAATCATGAAAGGGTGTTTATGGTTAAAGTAGTGGTAAAAACGTTTTAAAACATCAATGATACTTTTTAATCATCAAACGCCGTAAACACGAATTGAATGTATTTGAAAACTAGTGGTTTATGCGTGATCGGGTCTTTCCAAATGAGAACATTTTTGTGAAAAAGATTGTTGTATAAGTTTGTTATCAAGTTGAATTGATTATATCTAGCTCAGATTACATCCGTAAACACTAATCACTCTTAAATGGAAATTAGGGTTGTGTTCATACGGCTTGTACTTTCGATTCTTGACACTTTTGATGTTAAAACTTGACCAAAACAACTCTATATGCTTTTAGTCCTCCCGTAATCAGGGCCATGCGTATATCGTGGCTAGATCTCACACGCCAGAGATCTAGGTTTAGACTCACGTATGCGCTTCTCACATAAATGTTAAACTCGCGGCAAATGTGTTTTGACTTGTCACAAAACGAATGCTATGTGTTTAAATTTGTTGAAATGATGCTTATTTCGTGCTTGCAACACGAATATCTGTAATCAAGTTGTTAATCTACGCATATGATCACCCACGCCGTAGCTTGTTACGCGAAGACTAGTCTTACGCGTAGCTTCACGCATAAGGTTCTACATATGGACCACGCCGATCCCGTGTGAAGGATATGTGAACAATGATTCCCACGCGCATAAGGTCAACTCTACGAGTAGCCCACGCTGTAAGGTTAATATGCTCACGACAAGGTCTCCTATTTCACGTTGAACATTTCACTGTAGTTAGGATCCTACGCGTAAGCCACACCTATGCATATATCATCTCGCTCACGCATAATCTTACCAATCCCACGCATGCCGAGATCATACCTTCATTATGAATTGTTACGCGTACAAACTTGTAAATAAACTAATCATATCATCACGAATCCAAAAATGTCACTAATAAACTTAAATCGCTTGATATGTTGTGAACAATAAGTGATAAAATAAATTTAAAACTTAAAGTTAACTAACTCACCTAAACATTTCACGACATCATTGAACTATTAAACATGTGACTTAGGACTCGCAACAATCATTAAAACTACATTCAATAACTAGACAATAAGACCTTCTGTTGACTAACATTATGTCTTTCAATATGTTGGTTCTTTTGGCTAATGTTATTTTAGATCATAACATGGTCGAACAAATGAATATGGATGCACAAGTTCTCCATTGCTAATATCTATCCTCATGGCTATCCAATGAAGATAGGAAAGAATAATCTCCGTGTTGACTTTGACACCCTTACTTGCTCAATCTTGTGTTTCATTGCTATTGACATTCTCGAGGACTCATCCTTACGTAACATGCTTACTCACTCGCGAATCGCTTCTCGAGATCTACATCCAGCCTCGAACACTATGGAAAGGGTCAAAGGACAAACCGCCGTGCGGTGACTCAATCACAAAAAGTCACCATTACACCCGCAGTACTGAGGTCAGTTTCCTAACTCGATGTCCATCCCACCAAACTATATGCTACACCTTCAAGAGCTCACTCCAATTCTTAATCAATATTGGTTATGACGAGGCTACAGAATAATCACCAAGCATTCTCACGTAGAGCTTAAGAGTATCCTCAACCCTCGAGAACTCTCTACATGATCATCACCAAGTTCTGCTGGTCGTGATGCCGCATGAGCACCCTAAGCTCATGGAACCGCAAATATTCTCGGCATTGGTCAACAAGAAACACATCGCTATCGGGCTCGATTTGGGATGACATGATGTCATTTCTCAACAAACTTGGCTCAAAGATTCCCTACATCGATATACTAAATTGTTGATCCGAGAGCACTTGGACTTCATCCCGACATTCCCAAGAGGCTCAATGACCCCGATAATCACGAAATGTCGATTTTAACCCATTCTCACCGTTAATCAAGGAAACGTTTACAAAAGAAACAAGGTGTCATACGCCGATTTTTCTAATCAAGATGTCGAAAGCTCAATCGTACTAAAGGTATCCGAAGCAACCGACAAGGCAAAGTTATCATCTCGACGAAAAATCTTCTAGAACACCTGTAAGGAGAACCGAGAAAAGGAAGGTTGAAAGGTCACAAGTACAGATAGTCAAAGGAATGTTCCAAAGAAGAAACCTATTCCAAAGAGGAACCCCCTTAAGAAAGTTCCTTCTCCGGAAGCCACTCCGATCCTTTCACTTGAACCCCAAAGATGCTCTCGTGATGAGGACCTCGAGGCTATCGGCTACTGTATGAAGAGATCACATACTCTAAAACCGCAAGGATGAAAACTTTAGTACCAAAACCTACAAGTCCTCAAACTATTAAAGGAAAAGGAAGACTCGCACTTGTACCTCGTGATGAAAGCTCAAGATGGAAGAGCAGTGAATCAATCAATCACAGAAGAAGTTTCACAAAGTCGACACCTCAAAAGGTCAAGAATTTGCTAACGATCAAATGGGCGGCCCCTGAGGATCAAGTGTCAGCTTCACCCTCTCCGATCCTCGATGCTAATCGACCGATAAGGGATCCGTGCCACCACTCTTCCGCAACAACAACACTGTGGAGGACACTATTGTAAAGGATTTTGAGAAACAGACAATCGAGAAAGAAAATTCTAAGGATGACGAGGATGATTATACAAAGTTTCTTCAGATACCCAACACACACAAAGGAGAAAACCGTAAACTCCTAAGGACATGAAGTCTCCTCATGTCTCCTCATCATCGGATTCTTCGTCTCATTCATCACAACCACCATCAACAAAGACAACTGGATCATCATCCAAATCGTTGAAGAACCACCTAAATCTTGGATTTCACTCATCAAAGATTGTGAAAGTCGTCAACAAGTCGAAAGAAGGACATACTTTACGTAAAAATGAATTGGTTTGTCACCAAATTCAAGACTTAAATGATGAGAAAGACAAGATGGAGAAAGAAAGGGAATTTGTTCGTGGTTCATGAAGAGTCATCGAAAGAGGAACTCGAACGAAATGATCAAGGTTACACTAACAAGTACCTTCGTGGATATCGCTCCTAAAGTCCAAAAGGAACCGGAGACAAGAAGAGATCATACCCACAAGTTTCTTCTCGACATCGCCCTCGGTGACTAGAGAAGTATTTTCCGCATAACTCACCCTAACATCGCCGCATTGGTTAAACATACAATGGCCAAAGGTCGATCTCTCCGAAAAGCTTAATCGCTAAACTAGTGATGCAAATATCAAAGCGATCTCGAACGCTTACTGGATGAAGCTAAATTTTCGAAATTCTACTTGATTTTCAACTCGCATCATCATGCAAGGAGTCACCGATCAACCCAAACGACCAAGAGATGACGATGATAAGGATAAGGACTCTGCACCTAAACGCCAAGGGCCCTGTAAATCTACTTTATGCCACCTCCTCCACCACTTCTTCTCAACATAAGTCTCCACCCCTGGTCTTCATCGATAAACCTCGTGACGATTCCGAGTTACCACCCCGACTCATAAAATAGGTGATTACTTGAGTATACGGGTGGGACGGATGAAGAGGTCCTCGAGCCCGACAACAACCCACCTCACCCAAACAAGTGCAGAAACTAGTATCATCATCAAGGCCTTCCAAAAGAAGAAGAAGACGACTCACCTGGAGTCGATTATGGCTTGATGACGATAAACCAAGAGTTTGAATGGTTCTCAACACTGTCAATCAAACTCCCTACCCGGATGAAGGTCAAGACTGGGTAGACGGTTCTACATTGAGCACGCAAAACTTTGCAAGAAAAGTTCCATTTGAAGAAAATGACGAATCAATTGAAGTAATCAAGAATGAAGCGTTTCAACTTCTACAAGACAACAAAGCGCCTCTCGGTCGAATATCATCTTGAGAACATCGCTCGAGCTATGTCTAACAACATGGATTGGCTCAATCCGGAAGCAAACATTGACTTCACAAAGGACAACCTCCATATTACACCGACGGACCAAACCTCTACGACCATTGGCCAAGCAGACGAACCACCATTCTTCGATACTTCTTTAACAGAGACCGGATTTTCTCTTACACTGTAGCGATAGTTCACGAAAATACGCTTACATCATTGACTCTTCCATTCCCAAGGCTATTTACTCAAACCGCATAGCTATCGAGGAACGCAAATCACTTGTTTTCTCGACAACGGCAAGCATACGACCAAGATGCATTGTAGGGATTCATCATTGGCCCGATGTCAAGAATCTACTGAAGCTTCCGGTTCGTAAGTCTCAACATGAAGTGTATAGCTCAAGACATCGTGGCCATCAAACACATTGATCTCAAGTCTGCTGACTACATTCTTAAAGAATATCATAGTCAAACGACAAGATGAACAGACTATGGATTCGGTCGATTTTGAGAACTTGTCCTCAACGACATCAAGACATGTATCTTGCCAAAGCACAGGTCGATGAGACAACCGAACAAGTTCAACGCGAATTTATCGTCGGGCCTTCATCTTCAGACGCATCGTGATCAAAGAACGTGTCAAGATATCCGGATGGTCGTTGAATCATATCGTAAACGCGTAAACTTCACTCCACCACGCCTGATCTTCCCGACATCAACCAGCTTACACAACTCACGCTCATCAAGAAACCTTCCTTTCGTTGTTTACCGCAGCGAACTTCAAAGAAATACATGGCGTAGTGAACTCCACAAATTTGGGGATCATACCCATTCTCACCAGAATCAAGGAAACGCTACAAAGAAACAAGGTGTCAGGTCACGATTTCCTCTAATCAAGATGTCGTAAAGCTCTAATCGTATCAAAGGTATCCGGAAGCACTGACAAGGCAAAGTTGGTCATCTCGATTAAAAATCTTCTAGAACACCTGTAAGGAGAACCGTAAAGGAAGTGCTTGAAGTGTCACAAGCATGAGATAGTCAAAGGAATGTTCCAAAGAAGAAACCTATTCCAAAGAGGAAACCTACCCTTAAGAAAGTTCCTTCTCTCGAAGCCACCCCGATCCTTTCACTTGAACCCCAAAGACAGCCTGTGGATGAGGACTCCGAGGCTACCGGCTACGTATGAAGAGATCACATACCTAAAACCGCAAAGGATGAAAACCTTTAGTACCAAAACCTACAAGTCCTCAAACTATTAAAGGAAAGGAAGACTCGCACTTGTACCTCGTGATGAAAGCTCAAGATGAAGAAGAGCAATCGAATCAATCATACAGAAGAAGTTTCACAAAGTCGACACCTTCAAAAGGTCAAGAATTTGCTAACGATCAAATGGGCGGCCCTGAGGATCAAGTGAGTCGCCCCACCTTCCGCATCCCGATGCTTAATCGACCCGATATGGATCCGTGCCACCACTCTTCCGCAACAACAACAACTGTGGAGGACACTATTGTAGATATTTGAGAAATGAGCAATCGAAAAGAAAATTCAAGGATGACGAGGATGATTATACAAAGTTTCTTCTAGATACCCAACACACACAAAGGAGAAAACCTCGAAACTCCTAAGGACATGAAGTCTCCTCATGTCTCTCATCATCGGATTCTTCGTCCTCATTCATCACAACCACCATCAACAAAGACAACCGATCATCATCCAAATCGGTGAAGAAACCACCTAAATCTTGGATTTCGAGACTCATCAAAAGATTGCAAAGTCATTCAACAAGTCGAAAGAAGGACATACTTTACGTAAAATGAATTGGTTTGTCACCAAATTCAAGACTTAAATGATGAGAAAGACAAGATGGAGAAAGAAAGGAATTTGTTCAAGTTCATGAAGAGTCATCGAAAAGAGGAACCGAACGAAATGATCAAGGTTACCTAACAAGTACCTTCGTGATATCGCTCCTAAAGTCCAAAAGGAACCGAGAAGAAAGCTAGAGATCATACCCACAAGTTTCTTCTCACATCGTCCCGTGTGACTAGAGAAGTATTTTCCGCATAACCACCCTAACATCGCCGCATTGGTTAAACATACAATGGCCAAAAGGTCGATCTCTCCAATATGAGTTAATCGCTAAACTAGTGATGCAAATATCAAAGCGATCTCGAACGCTTACTCGGATGAAGCTAAATTTTCAAATTCTACTTGATTTTCAACCCGGATCATCATGCAAGGAGTCACCGATCAACCCAAACGACCAAGAGATGACGATGATAAGGATAAGGACTCAGACCTAAACGCCGTAAGCAATTGTAAATCTACTTCATGCCACCTCCACCACGGACTTCTTCTCAACATAAGTCTCTCCACTTTCGGTCTTCAACGATAAACCTCGTGATTTATTCCGAGTTACCACCCCGACTCATAAATAGGTGATTACTTGAGTATACGGGTGGTGACGATGAAGAGGTCCTCGAGCCGACAACAACCCACCTCACCCAAACAAGTGCGAACTAGTATCATCATCAAGGCCTTCCAAAAGAAGAAGAAGACGACTCAAACTTGAGTGATTACGGCTTGATGACGATATAAACCAAGAGTTTGAATGGTTCTCAACACTTGTCAATCAAACCCTACCCATGATGAAGGTCAAGACTTGGTAGACGGTTCTACATTGAGCACGCAAAACTTTGCAAGAAAAGTTCCATTTGAAGAAAATGACGAAACCGAATTGAAGCGAATCAAGAATGAAGCGCTTCAACTTCTACAAGACACCTCAAAGCGCCTCGAGGTCGAATATCATCTTGAGAACATCGCCGAGCTATGTCTAACAACATGGATTGGCTCAATCCGAAGCAAACATTGACTTCACACAAAGGGACAACCTCCATATTACACCGATCGACCAAACCTCACCGACCATTGGCAAGCAGACGAACCACGGATTCCTTCGATACTTTTAACAGAGACCTGATTTTCTCTTACAGGTAGCGATAGTTCACGAAAATACGCTACATCATTGACTCTTCCATTCCTGGCTATTTACTCAAACCGCATAGCTATCGAGGAACGTAAATCACTTGTTTTCTCGACAACGCAAGCATACGACCAAGATGCATTGTATGGGATTCATCATTGGCTCGAATGTCAAGAATCTACTACGTAAGCTTCCCGTTCGTAAGTCTCAACATGAAGTGTATAGCTCTAAGGACATCGTGGCCATCAAACACATTGATCTCAAGTCTAAGTGGGACTACATTCTTAAAGAATATCATAGTCAAACGACAAGATGAACAGACTATGGATTCTCGAAGTCGACTTTGAGAACTTGTCCTCAACGACATCGAAGACATGTATCTTGCCAAAGTATTGGTCGATGAGACAATTTCGATCGAAGTTCAACGTGAATTTATCAAGTCGGGCTCTCATCTTCATTAGACGATCGTGATCAAAGAACGTGTCAAGATATCCGTATGGTCGTTGAATCATATCGAACGTAAACTTACCCACCACGCCTTGATCTTCCCGACATCAACCGCCTTACACAACTCACGCTCATCAAAGAAACCTTTCGTTGTTTACCGCAGTGAACTTCAAAGAAATCGCAATGGCGTAGTGAACTCCACAAATTTGGGATCATACCTTGAAGTTGGTTAGGGATGGGTTGGCGATGATTGAAGGATATACACCGAAGTTGGGAATCAAGCTACCGAACTCGTGAGGAGGGATGTGAGACGATCATCACCATGATTGATGAACGGTTGTTCGTAAGGACTCGCCTCAGACGATTGGAAAGCTATGTTGGTGGTCGACTCAGAGAAACATCATCGGTTTTCAACGCCTGCATGCGCACTCGGAATATCACCGCACTTCCTGGTACCCTTAAATGGTTTCCTTCATATAATTTTGATGTGATGATATATGTTAATGGCTTGTGCACATTATGTTGTACAACCCGTAATTGTCAAGAAAGGACCATGTGGTACTTAGTGCCACAATCCTTATAAAAGGAGCGAAAGCTTTATTTTTGAGTAAAACCTATCAAACCTTTCATTTTTCAAGGTTTTGCTCAAAAGACAAGTACTCCCATATGATTTCAAAACCTCAACCGCTTATATCACTAGTTGAGGGGAGTATTTGATTTAAAACTTTGTTCACAAATTGTTCATAGTGGTCACTCTTCCCAACACTCAAAATGGTCATATTTATTTCAAATGTTCAAAATAACATTTTATATGCCATTTTGAGGGGATAAATTTGTGTGATAAGAAATATGTTGTACAAATGCAAATGAATCGTGTACCTCGACTTAACCAACGAATTGACGGTACTAAACTGTTTGTAACTCGAAAAGACTTGTCCTGACGGGTAATAATTTCAAGCTAGTTCGCTAGTAATGTAAATGTCTCACAAAGGACTTGTCCTAGTAGAAAGTACCATTCGAGATACTTTGGTAGACATGAACTCGACGGTATGACAACATTTCGAGGTTTGTCTACACCTTCAAGGTAGTTATTAGGGCTAGTTGTCACCTAAAACCGACAATGTAACTCTTTAACTATTCAACGTAATCGTGTCTCGCGGAGATTGTCTATCTTAGTAGATCAATTCAAAAGTGCGCACTCTTTCCTCACCGCATTTAAACCATTAAAACTCTTTAGCACATGTGGAGGGGAGATTTATGCAAAACTTATCTCATGATGGTTCAAACATGTTTTCATTTACAAACCCTTTGAGAGATATTTTCACATACAATGGTTTAAATGGCAAACATAGGTTAGTCATGGAGTTATAAGGTGACTAAGGTTAGGAATAACGGTTCTATGATCCGCCAGAGCCGGATGGATCACCAAGGACACTACCATTAGTTAGTGTTAAGTCCTTAGGAATGATTATAAAAAGGAGAAATGAGAATCGAGAAAGAAGGAGTTGAAGAATCAAAAGAAATGTAAAGTAAAGGGTGAAAAGAAATAGCCCTTCGATTATTCAACTTAGGGCGCATAATCGGGTTCAATTCATATACTCGGTTGTCACTTAGTGACACCGTATTGAAGATTAAAAGTCGTCATGGACCCAAGGACGCATGCACTAAACCTTCTTAGCCACTCAAGTTTTTCTCAATGTGCTTGTTTCATTCTCATGGAACCCTACGTAAACTATTGGCTTTCTCTTAGAGATCGTTGGTATTGAAGAAGGAGACCCTCTCCTAGTCTCCGCTCAGAAAACAAAACGCACTATTGAGTCTAGAGCCACGTAGATTCATCAAAAGATTTATTAGAACACTTGATATTTAATCACTTGATGATCAACAAATAAGATCATCGCTGGTTCATATCGAGTCCTTCACGATCTTAGCAACTGTCGAGAATATTTATGAGAGGTTCACATCCGTGATCCTCGGTGATTGAATGGAAACTCCCGCGTGGTCAACATCAAACACACGACAGCAGTCACTCGGTAACTCCCGTGGATTACACAAGTGTGTCTCAAAAGGTCTACATCAGAGGTGATGCTTGGTGTACCTCGACTCATCTCGAATCAGATGTACTTCTACATCGCGTTATCTCACTGTGGGACTCATCAGAATGGCCTTTGTAAGAATTAGAGTTGTGTCTTCACACTATGTCTGTTGACACTCTCAAGTTCAAACTTGTAAGTCTGGAAACCGCTTATTACTAACCGCTTGAAATGTTTTCTTATGGAAGCTCCGAGCGGGATGATCGTGTCGATTCTTCTCATGCTCACGCCAACATCATCACTAATGGAAGTTCTATTCTAAAGCAACACAACCGTCGTAATGATTCTTCACAAACCAAAGAATCTACAAAGTTAAAGACTTAGAGAACTTCATCGATTGAATTCCAACGCCATAGAGCGTGTGAGCATGTTGAAGAATGACGTGAAGACACCGGAGCAATGAAGGCACAAGCAGATCGATGCGCACAACAACATACTATCACTTTCACCACAAAGAACAATGATCAAAGAACAAAGTTAAAGATGACGTCAAGCATAACTTTCAAAGATAACTATCTCTACAATGGGGAGATTGTTCAAATCAAGACAATTCCACTCACAAGAAAGAAGAATGTCGAAGACGCCACAATTACTATTACATCAACGCCTTTCACCGCTTACATTCATATATACTGGAGGGGAGATTGTTGGAATCACTCCAAACAAGATTTCAAGTATTTATATTTCATATGTAATAGGTAGCTTTATTATGGCCTTTATGTTTGTTTAAGGTCAAGCTTATGTAAGGCCCATAAGCTTAGGCCCAAGCCCACATAAGTAAGGATGGGAACTAGGAGTGTTGCCCTAGCTTCCCTCCTATAAATACTCTTGTAAACCCTCATTTGAGGGTTGGTTGTTCAAGTTATTCTCTTCATTCACATACATTACGCCTAACTTTCTCTTAGTTTATATGTGTGTGTGCTTGATACTTGTTCATCCGCCTCTCTATCATTCTTATAAGCTTGTGTTGTAAAACTAGTGACCTAACAGAGGGTTCTGAAACAGTTAAAAAAAATTGTAACCAAACTACTATCAACCCAATAATAACTAGCAATCAACTTATAAAAGCTTGTCAAATGAACTAACAAAGAACCAAAATGGGTCAGAAGGTGAAACTAACCCAAGAAGTGTGCAAACCAAACACCCTTTAATATCATAACTTGATTTTTTTTTTTGAAACCGAAGACTTGAACTTTGACAAACTGTTTTAAGACTAACCAAAACTACAAATGGAGTTTGAATTCACTTAAGAACACAACAAAAAAATTTCAAAACCTGAACAAAAAGTTAATATTGCATAAACTGAAATTAAAGACAGAAATTTAAGTGCGTTGAAATTAAAAATTACACGAATTCTAAATGACAGGAAAGTTTAAAGATGGCACTAGAACATTAAGTTTCTAGACAAGTTTTTACATTTATCCTCATTGCTATTTATACAAAGCTTCAATTTGTCTTCTTCTCTTTTTCTTCTTTGATGTGCTTCTTTTGTGAGACAAACCAACCAAAAACATCCTTGTGCTTCTTTCCTATCATCTCAACCATCCAATAGTTAGGTACACTTTACTTGAACCATCTGAGCCATTGGAGAGGACCTTAGTGCCTCTGGATTGCCAAGGTGGCATTGGGTAACCTGTGACTTGCATTGGGGAAGGACATGAGTGGGATTGGGAAGTGGGAGGACAGTGACAGGAAGGAGAGGGAAAAGAAAATGGCGGGTAAAAGAGGGATTCTGGGTTTTATGGGTTTGGGATTTTTTTTTGGGTAAACACAGGTTAAAAGGGAAATGAGAGGGTGGTTCAAAGGGAAGTTATAAAAGGGTTTATGGTGGGGGTCAAATGGGTAAAGGGGTTTAAAAAGTGTGGTGAAAGGGTTTAGGTTTTTAAATAAAAGTTTTATTATAAAAGGTTAAAATGTATTTTTGTTTTGTAAACTTTTTTTTTTTTTTTTTTTTAGAAAACTAAAAGTTGTTTTTAAATAAAAATGAATTTTTATAAAAATTGGTTTGGGAAAAACCGGGATTTATTTGGATTTTTAAATCAAAAGGGAAAAATGGTAATTTTTGGTGTCGGGGACGGGTAAAATGGATATTTTGGGTTAGGGTTAGGTTTTTAGTTGTTTTCCCCCTGCTCACTCCAAAAACATGTCCCGGGCTCTGAAAATGTAGAAAATCCACTCCCGACTCCGTCTGTTTCAACACTTTTCTAATTTTGGCTCATTTTCGCTCTGTTTTCCATCCTTTTGTACCTGCAAGACACAAAACACACTCCGAGGATATTGTAACATATTTTGATCATATTTGGGTGTTTTTGGTCATTTTTGTGGTCTTAGGTGGGTAAAAATGATGAGTGAATAAGCACTCCTCAATGTCATATGTTGTTTTTTATTTTTAGAAGTAATATGTTAATAGTAAATACATATGTACTATTGTGTGTGGAAAACTAGAAGGGGGGGTTGAATAGTTTTACCAATTAAAACTTCCTTTTAATCTATTTAGATTGACTTATATCAATCTATTTGGCTGTGTGTGTTGGATGTTGATAAGCAAGCATATAGAAGATATGTAATGAAAGAAAAGAGTAAGAAGCACAAAACCACAACGCAAGTATTTATAGTGGTTCGCCACAGGTCACCTTCCTTGCCTACTCCACCCCCGAGTCACCTACCGAGAGTTTCTAATCACTACACCAAGCTCCTTATGGCGGAAGCCTTCACAACGCCGCCTACTCTTTTTCCCAGATAGGCTAACCACCGGTTCTTTCACACCAAGTTGAACCACTCCTACACAACGCCGCCACCCTTTATAAGGTACTAGGCTATACCTAGTTCTTCACACCTTAGGTGAACTACACCTTCACAACGTCGCCTACCCTTTATTAGGTACTAGGCTAAGCACCTAGTTCCATTGCAATGGAGGAACTACTACCACACTACACCAACGACTAATCCCAAAGGAGATCTACTCCTTTACAACATAATCAAGGATATCAATATCCTTGGATCCTATACTAGTCTATCTTGTACATCGAAACACACCATATCGATTGTACATCTAAGACACCTTTCACTAATGCCTGACTAGATCTACAAGACACCTTTCACTAATGTCTTGTGTCTTCACTCTAAGCACCTTTCACTAGTGCTTCCTTGTCTTGACTTTTAAGCACCTTTCACTAATGCTTCTTTGTCTTTGACTTCTAGCACCTACCACAAGTGCTTATCCTATGGACGATAGATACCCTTCACTAATATCTTCGCCTTGACACTTGAGACATCTTTCACTAATGTCTTCAACACTACAATTCTTTGAAGAAAGAAAGGAATCATCAACAAGAGGACTTGAGCCTTGATGATGAGGAAGCATAGCAACTTATGGACTTGAGCTTGCTCGACTTCAAAGGTGGTGATCTTTCCTTTAAGAGGAACCAAAGATCACACAAAACAAAACTACAAACATAGATCTCTTGGATCTAAGGTTAGTGAGATCTAACTCAGGGAGAAAGTGTGTTAGAAAGAGGATTGAAAGGGTGAGTAATAATGAAGAAATGTCTCACTATTTATAGGCAAATTTCTCATCGTTTCCACGGATCCTTCCACTTGGGATCCGCTAGTACAAAGCTAGGGATCCGTGGAACGCTCCTCTTTACCCATGGGTATTTTGGTTATGGGTCATGGGTCATGGGTTATGGGTTGATCCATGGTTTTCTTTCTAGATACAATGTACCTTAAGGATACATTGAACTTGTATAAGTGGTATATATAAAACCATGGGTTATGGGTCAAAACCATTTGCTAGTTTTTATCTATTTAGTATATACTTGTTTTTTACCCATTTTAGTATATACTTGTTTTTACCCATTTTAGTACATTTAGCTTAAGTATGTGTTAACTCAATATGTAAACACTAGTTGTTGTACATATATATCTAGATTATAAAATCACTTATATTTGTTAAGCCAATATGTAAACACTAGTTGTTTAACATATATATCTAGATCATAAAATCACTTATACTTGTTTTAGTGTTTTATGTGAAAATGTGAATATGTTAGAAAACTATTAGTTCAAACCATTTACGTATTTTATTTGTTTCGTTAATATGATTTTACTTTTGTTATCGACAAAACATTAGAAGATCGTAAAATATAAATAAACGCTTACGCTTATTTGTATTAACAATCTCCCTTTTGTTGATGACAAAACATAAAATTATTTTAAGGAAAAGCTAAAATTGTAACGCTTGAATTTAGTTTTACTTTCTTCTCCCCTTTTGTCGAAACAAAAGTGTTTGAAGAAAAGCAACACATTGTTTTAAAGAAAAACATGTAAAAAAATAAAGAGCAAGTGTGGCTCGTTTTACTCCCCTTGACGCAGTCCATCCCTATGTAGTGGCCAAGAAAGTAATTTAATCTAGATCATTTGCAACTAAGTTTGCAAAGGATTTCGCCTAAAAAGAAAAACAAGTGTGCTCCCCAGATGATTGCAACTTTGCAATGGGAAGTTATGAAAAATAAATCTAGTATTGCAAGTAATTTGCAATGTATTGCTTTGACATAAAGCTCCCAGCTTTAGGATGTCAAAGTCTTCATGTGTGAATTAAGATACTACAAAACAAAGGTTAGAAAGCAAGTATAATTCACAATTTCCTGCAAATGTGATGCAAGTGAGTAGAAAAAAAATTTACTGTCTTCACGAATCCTCCGTTCCTCCTAGTAGGGATCCGTCTAGGCTATTCTAAGGATCCGTGTCACCGATCAAATTCAAAAGGGTGAAATAACAAATAATGTTATCACATAAATGAGATATGAAAACAAAGTAATCATATGCTCAACGAAATAACAAGTAGCATGTAATTCCATTTAATAAAACAAGAGTTATGATATACATGACTCAAAAATAAGAAAATAGACAATACATAACTAGGAATTTCTTAGACCAACTAACGCTAAGCTTAGACACCACTATAATCTTCTAGCTCAAGTTATGTTTAGGTTTAATCTCGTCGAAACGCTTCGAGGAGATGATAGAACATGAAACGTTGGTCTTCGCACTTCATGTATCAAACTTTCAACATGTTGACAATGATAGCAATCTTTGTCATGGCTAGGTAGTGGTGGTGGATGAAATGAAGTGGCTTGATTCAAAGGATCAATTGAAGTGGTTTGAGGAGCCTCGAATGATGGAGGATTGGTGGAGGTCCATTTAGGGATGGTTCGATCAAGAATGATGATGGTGATAAAGATGTGTCAACTTCCATAAGGTCGGGTGGTTGACTTAGATGATTTCTTATAATCCAAATGGGATTATATGATGGAAACAACAAAAGGAAGCCGAGAGTGTTGACTCAACACCGATTTTGAATCATTGTTCCTTCTAATGAGGAGAATGTTGTCGTGAAGCGGATGAGACGGCCTAGGTGTCAAGTCCTCTAAATTGTAGAGGTGAGGTGATGATTGTAGGGATGTAAAAGAGATAGCTCTAGGAACCAAAGGTGATGGTTTAGTGGAGATTATATTGTTTGGCCTAGGAGGTATGGTTGTGTTTGGTATAGGTAGTTTTGTGGGTACTATCCTTTTAGGAATTGGTTTGATTGGATGATGAAGGTTTGTTGATTTGACCGAGATGATTCGGTTGAAGAGATTTGTACAACACGAGCCCTTTGATGGGTGGTTCTTTGGTGGATAGGTTGTTACTTGGGGTTTTTCTCATGATGAGATGATTTGAAGAGATTGCAAAGGCTGAAAGTTAGAATGAGAGTGATGACTATGGAGGTCCTAACAAGGTGGTTTATAAACCAAAAGATTTGGAAAGTGCATTTAAGCTCTAAGCCACTAAGATTCATTGGAATGTGATGATTAGCATGTACAAGAGTCAACTATAGAGGTTGTGTTGTTCTAGGAACTCATTTAAGATGAGATGGAGTGTTTGAGTTGAAATGATTTGTTTTAGTAAGATTTGTCATAGATCGTCATCCGGATCCCACTTGCCCTTCTCGTAGGGATCCGTCTAGGCTAGTTCTAGGGATCCGGCTCAACAGCTTTATGAAAGAGTGGAAATGATGTTTCTAAGATCCTAGACCTACATCACCTTGAGTGTTTCATTCTCCTAAGTGTTTTAAATGAAGGGTGCTTAAGTGTTTGAAGGCAATGAGTGGTGTAGCTAATGATTGTTATTTATGGAAGGATTTGGAACTTTCAACAAGTACTAATGGATGAGCAAGGATGAAATTAAAGATGTCAATTGAAGTTAAATGAAACTAAATGATCCTAGAGATCAGGTTGTGTCTTAGGATTATGTTTTGGAAAATATCCTAATGGTTATGAGATGGGAAAAACTAGGATTTGATCAACTTTGATCAATTTTGAGGTGAGATTGATTAATGATCAATATTTTCATAATCTAAGGATTTCTAACGTAGTTGTGAGAGATCATATAAGAAGAATAAAGTGTGAGTTTTGGGAGCGGAAGAGTGATGGATTGAAATGGTAGATCTAACAAAGCCTTAGAATGTGATATATGTGAGTTGGAAAGAGTAGGAAAGGTCAACCTATCTTGATAAAGTTTTAATCAATCTTAAGACACTATGTTTAGCTTAGTGTGAGGTATTCTAAGGGATGTGTTTGACATATAATGCTTGCAATTGCATTTTCTGTTTTGCCGGATCCCACGTTCCCTAGGGATCCGTTTAGTACAACATTTGGGATCCGTCTATCTGCTAGACAGAACCTTTACTAAAGGTATGCAATGATCTTTGACAATGCATTATATTCCAAGTTTTGTTTAAGTGAGTTCTAAAACTAGGAAATCAAATGTAAGATGTTTTATTTCATGGAAGAGATAGGATTACTGATTAGAATTGATCCTATTTGACTATTCTAGGTTCCTTGAGTGTCTTCACTAGGAGGGTCATTATGTGATTGATGGGTATTGGTGGAATCATGAATGAAGAAAGTCTTCATGAGAGATATGTTTAGCGTTCCATCATCTTGTTCCAAGCACGCATAACGGACTTTGAAATTGAGTATGGAAGTGCATAACATTGTGATAGAGGCGTGTCAAGAACATTCCATAAGGGATGAGTTTATTCTTGGAGCATTGAAGATTTGCAATTACCATGCGAGAAGTAGGCGAGATTGTATGGTTGTTGTGTTAGCAAACAAGACAACATGTGAGCACAACAAGCGGGAAGAATATCTTGATTTCCTAAGACTCCAAACATTTTCACGTAGAATGAGAGCAACAGTTTTATACTCTTCTCGGATATCCCGTATGGATAATGTTTGGATTGGAGTAATATGGTCGAGGTTTGCATATCATGCGCTTAAATCTTCCGGAGAGGGTATGTGTGAACAATATGGACTATTTTCTTCACGAAAGTTGAAGAGAAATCAAGAGACCAATCTTGGTGAAGGCACATTGTCCATGGTTTGGAATTCGAGGATGTGAGCAAGATGCCCAAGGCTTAAAGTGAATTTTGGCTTTGATATAAAACCAAAGAGATAGAGAGCGATCCTCGTTACGAACGAGTTCGACTTGACGGAAGAATTCCATTATGAACCTTGGACATATCTTCTCGCTGATTTCAAGAAGACATTCTAGTCCTATGGCTCGGAAGGAGGTATTGATACCTTCTTCGAATTGTAGAGAGGTGTCACACACGTCCTTCATGGAAGTGACGGTTTTCGAGATTATTGAACCCACGGACATGATTGCGGTGTGTTGGGCTCAAGGAAATGTTCGGGTGTAGACGCTAGTGAGTGAAAAATCAAACTCGTATTCATGCGTCATAGTTGAACCTATAGAAGTGATGGGTTAATAAGGGAAGACGTTTATGGTCAACCTATAATAATCTAACGTTTTTACTAGATATTCTATTAACAATGGTTTTTTTTATTAGTATTTAGCTAACTCATGGTTTTGAAACTCTAGTGGATTATTACTTTTAGAAAGATAGTGGTTTTTAATCTTGCATGAAAACTGTTTTCCAGTAGGACGGATCCCACGGTTCCTTTTCAAAAGGGATCCGGCTAGTGTAACTTCCGGGATCCGTGGATCTGTAGTATGAACCGCTTTTAATAAAAACATAGGTTTTACTGGTTATTGTACCACAGTATGTTTTATCCTACATTTTCTTTTAGCATGCATACATGACATCTAATGTATCACGAAAGAATATAACACATATAGATCAAAAGAAATGAAACACATAATAACATAAACATCCTAGATAAAATAGATTATCAATAATATTGCATTTCAATGCTAAGGATGATACAAAGGATTGGGTAAATGACCCAATATAGATTAACAACACAAAGTAAATGTCTTCGTATGTGAACTTCATCATAGGGAACACAAGTGCGATGAGTGTTAGGGCGATGAGCACGAGTGCGATGTAAACCATGTTGATGACGGATCTTTTGGTTTAGGAAGAGATGGAATGAGGAGGAAGATGAAGTTTTTGAATGAGAGGGAATTTTGAAATTGGAAATTTTGAAAAGTGAGGATTGAAAAGTGGGCGTCGAGTGGGTTTATTAATAGGGAAGGAGGAATTTTGAAATTGTGTTTTTATTTTATTAGAAGAAATAAAGCATAAGCTCTATATACTATGACTATAGGCGAGAAAATAACACGTATGTGAGAAATAGGCTTCCTAACGGCTACATGTAAATCATGTGTAAACACAAAATCTACTCAAATAAAAGCCTAACAAATAACACTTATATACTAAACAAATATCATTTAGATATAAGTAGAAAGTCATACCTCGAATGCACTTAGGAATGTCTTTTATAAATGACAAATGTCACTTAGACGATTCCGCCTCCTTTATGTCTAAGATACCTTCTTAAGGAAGGTATTCTTGTTCAAGCAACTCCTAAAGCTTGGTGGGTATGAGCTTTGACTAATCAACATCACAAAGAAGATTAGTGCAATTTAAGTGAAAAGAAAAAGAAAAAAAAATGTTGTTATCAAATCAACATCCAAACATATCGTTTTTGAAAAACATGATGTTTGTTTTTATGAAAAAAAAAACCTTCTTTGTAGTTTTCAATTAACTATGGATCGTATTAAGTTTTTAAAGTACAATATACTTCAAGAAACTTGGTAACGAAGCTCTGATGCCAATTGTGGAAAACTAGAAGGGGGGGTTGAATAGTTTTACCAATTAAAACTTCCTTTTAATCTATTTAGATTGACTTATATCAATCTATGTGGTTGTGTGTGTTGGATGTTGATAAGCAAGCATATAGAAGATATGTAATGAAAGAAAAGAGTAAGAAGCACAAAACCACAACGCAAGTATTTATAGTGGTTCGGCTGCAAGGTCACCTTCCTTGCCCTACACCACTCCCGAGTCACCTACTCGAGAGTTCGTAATCACTACACCAAGCTCCTTATGGCGGAGAAGCCTTCACAATGTCGCCTACTCTTTTCCGGTACTAGGCTAACCACTAGGTTCTTCACATCAAGGTGAACCACTCTTACACAACGCCGCCTACCCTTTATAAGGTACTAGGCTAAGTACCTAGTTCTTTCACACCTTAGGTGAACTACACCTTCACAACGCCGCCTACCCTTTATTAGGTACTAGGCTACACCTAGTTCCATTGCAATGGAGGAACTACTACCACACTACACCAAATGACTAATCCCAAAGCGGATCTACTCCTTTACAACATCATCAAGGATATCAATATCCTTGGATCCTATACTAGTCTATCTTGTACATCGAAACACACCATATCGATTGTACATCTAAGGCACCTTTCACTAATGCCTTTGACTAGATCTACAAGACACCTTTCACTAATGTCTTGTGTCTTCACTTCTAAGCACCTTTCACTAGTGCTTCCTTGTCTTGACTTTTAAGCACCTTTCACTAATGCTTCTTTGTCTTTGACTTCTAAGCACCTACCACAAGTTCTTATCCTATGGACGATAGATACCCTTCACTAATATCTTCGTCTTGACACTTGAGACATCTTTCACAAATGTCTTCAACACTACACTTCTTTGAAGAAAGAAAGGAATCATCAACAAGAGGACTTCAGTAGCCTTGATGATGAGGAAGCATAGCAACTAATGGACTTGAGCTTGCTCGACTTCAAAGGTGGTGATCTTTCCTTTAAGAGGAACCTAAAAGATCACACAAAAACAAAACTACAAACATAGATCTCTTGGATCTAAGGTTAGTGAGATCTAACTCAGGGGAGAAAGTGTGTTAGAAAGAGGATTGAAAGGGGTGAGTAATAATGAAGAAATGGTGACTATTTATAGGCAAATTTCCTCATCGTTCTCACGGATCCTTCCACTGGGATCCGCTAGCACAAAGCTAGGGATCCGTGGAACGCCCTCTTTACCCATGGGTATTTTTGGTTATGGGTCATGGGTCATGGGTTATGGGTTGATCCATGGTTTTCTTCTAGATACAATGTACCTTAAGGATACATTGAACTTATTTAAGTGGTATATATAAAACCATGGGTTATGGGTCAAAACCATTTGCTAGTTTTTATCTATTTAGTATATACTTGTTTTTTACCCATTTTAGTGTATACTTGTTTTTACCCATTTTAGTACACTTAGCTTAAGTATGTGTTAACTCAATATGTAAACACTAGTTGTTGTACATATATATCTAGATTATAAAATCACTTATACTTGTTAAGCCAATATGTGAACACTAGTTGTTGTACATATATATCTAGATCATAAAATCACTTATACTTGTTTTAGTGTTTTATGTGAAAATGTGAATATGTTAGAAAACTATTAGTTCAAACCATTTACGTATTTTATTTGTTTCGTTAATATGATTTTACTTTTGTTATCGACAAAACATTAGAAGATCGTAAAATATAAATAAACGTTTTTACGGCTTATTTGTATTAACATTGTGTTTTAAGAAACTAAAACATATGTGTTCTAAAAATGTTGACGCACATTATGGTTTAGAAGGATATCAAAGTTGATTGATACATGACTAATCAAAATATAAATGCTTAAGTGATGAAGACTTTATTTAAGGAAAGCTTATTTTAATATCTTATTAATCTTGACAAGCTTTATACTTTACAAAAATGAAATTTACTTTTGACGTTAACAAAACTTAGGTAAAGATCATGAAATATAAATAATGTTTAATGGCGATATTTTTATTAACAATCTTCCCCTTTTTGTTGAGGACAAAACATAAATTCAATTTTTATCAAAGATGTAAAGTTGTACAAGAGTTATAAAATATGAGATTAATTAGAACTTGAAAAAAAAAAAAAAAAAAAAAAAAAAAACTAGTGAGTTAGATAAAGTTGGTAATAAGAAGTTTGTTTTATCTTGTGACTAGTTTATCCAATTATTTGGTCTTAAACAATTTTGACTTTTTGTAAGTCAAAGTATGATGTTGACTTTTTTTTGGAAAGTCAAAGGTAAAATTCTATAACATTCTCTCCCTTTTTGTCGAAACAAAAAGAAGAGGCGAGGCAAAAAATGTAATGAGCCCGAGCCATTTTCTCCCCCTTGGCCAATGCTCTCCCTAAATTGGGTGCCAAGAGAAAGATACATGGATTGTGAAAAAGCTACAAAAGAAAGGTTAGTAACAAGCATCATCACAATTATACAAGCAATTTCAACCATCAAATAACAACCAACAACTATATAAGAAACACCATTCATTTGTTAAAATTTTCATTACTTGAAAATCATGAAATGTAACACAATGTATGTGTTAGTACCTAAAGAAAATCCTAAAAATTAGAGAAATAAAACAAAATAAAAAAAATCCTAGAAAATAAAAAAATAACTTAGAATTTTAAATGAAAAACTAGAACCCTCCTATTGAGGTGGTGGATGAGCAAGAGCATTGATTCGTTCTAGCATTGATTCGTTCGCTAATGTGGGCGGTCCACTCACAATTTGAGCAACCGTGTCTAGGTGGGAAAAAGGGTTCATGATTAGGTGGTGGTGGAATGGTGGAATTGTTGTTGGTGTTGGTTGGAGTGATGAGGGAGGAGAGCAAAGCATTTTGCATTTTCATAGCTTCACTAAGGTGAGAATCCACCATATTGGAGAAGTTGTGGAGGTGGTCTAGTTGGGCTTCTATCTCCGCTTTGGATTGTGGGTGATCTTCCCACATAGATTCATCAATGTCCTCTATATGAGGAGACAAGGATGTTGGTGGCAGGGTATGGTCCCCATACAATGGTCTATGAATGTCATTATGAAGTGGATTGAAGAGGCGAGGTTGAGGTTATAATGGGGCGTTTGGGTCATATGATGGGCGTAGTGACTCATGAGCGATTCGCTCAATTGTACCAAAGGATGGCAGTGGAGGTGGATTAGTAGGCTGAGAAGGTAAGTCCTCTAAGTCCTCCAAGAATGGGTTTGGAGATGTTGGTGGTGTGGAGAATAGTTCTAATGGTATGAGCTTTGGAGATTTAGGAGGTGATGGTGATTTGGATGTTTGGATTGGAGCCGGTGGCGGAGAGGTGACAATGGGAGTTTTTGTAGGTGGTGGAGTGGTGATTACAATGGGTGATTTTGTAGGTGGTGTAGGAGTGCTCAAAGTAAAAAAGTTCTCATCTCTTATGGGAGATGAGATGGTTAGAGGTGAGGAATCAGAAGATGAGCTAATGTTGACAAAACAACATGGTTTAACACTCATTCTAGCCGTTTTCTTACATGGTTTGTTTGATGGAGAAGGGGTAGATGACTTAGTCATTTTTGCTTAAGCTTATTCTAGGAGAAGATGAGAGAAATTGGAAAGGTGTGAGGATGATCATCTTTGAAGCTCTTAATTTATAGGATTATGAGATTATGGAGAATTATGTTTGATTTGATGTTAAGCCATAGAAATGAAGTGGTTTCTAATGATTTTGAAGAGTTTTAATGCTAGTCATATCATCTAAGTCAAGCCATACAAAAAGGTTTGAGTGAAGAGACCAAGATATGCAATAAATGTGTCCTAATGATTGCAAGATCTTGAAGTTCAGATCACCCACGGATTACAAGGAACCAAATTTTGGTTCCTTCCTTTATAAAATATGGTTCCTTGGGTGAATTTTTGGAATTTTTGAATTTTGGTGGGAAATGGATATCCTATATGTCTAAGTTTGTTAAACTAGTTCTAATATGAATAAAAAGCAGTAAAAACTATCATAGAAACAAATTTTGGTAAATTGGAATGCGGAAATGAGCGAAATTTAGCAACGTACCTGGGCAATCCACGACACCAAAAAATTACAAAGACGGATCCCACTTTTTGGGTCCGGCTGGTCCGTCAGTTCAGATATGGCAACACCAAAATTTTGAACGGACGAAACCAAAAAAATGGTTCTGTGAGATCCGTCAGAGAAGTTTATTTGGCAGTGGCGTTTTTGACCCCCGGGGAATTTTCCGAATCCTGTAATTTTTCTTAAAACATATGGAGATAACTATTTCTAGTTAGGAACAGGCAATAACGCTTATATAAATATAGTGGAGCATCTATTTTCAACAAGGGCTAATGATTTTCACTTAAAAGTGAAAATAGGTAAAATTTGATAACACCCGTGTGTTATCCCCCTATATGAAACGGTTAGCATACATTAATTTTTTAAGTTAGTTTATCATCCTACGAAGCGAAAACACATAAATAATATCATACAACATTGTTTCTTGTCTTGTTCCAAACACCCTCTTAAACCTCAACTCACTTATCCAACTTCTTGTAAATCTTGGTCATCATCCTACCAAGGCACTTGAACATCCTCTTGGTTTGCTTATAGTACTCATGTGGTTGAAGCCTTGAGTTGGGGAGACCATTTTCGGAGCTATTTGATGATGATGATGAAGGAGTTGGAGGTTTTGTCCTTTTTCCCTTAGCCTTAGTCTTGGATACTCTTTCATCACTCAAGGGCACAAATATGTGAGGGATGAGAGAATAATCTAGTTTCAATCCTCTAAGACTTGGCGGAATGGGTGCATAAGCTCTATAAAGACGGGTAAGAAGCATCCCGTATAGAAGAGCAATAGAGCCTTGAGTAGGAATGTCTACCATTCTCCTAGCAATGTAGTAAGCTAGGTTGAATGGTTGATGAGTAGACAAGCTATAGAGCATGTAGCAAAGGCAAGCATTGATGTGGTCTCTATTTCCTATGGTACTAATGACATTGGCTCTAAGGAGTTCCTCCCACTTTTTGAATTGAGGCTTAAGCTCATTGAGTTCCATACCGTATGGATCTCGATTGACTTCCTTTCCCGCTCGAGTGACACGAGTTGGTGCTACCCTATCATTAAAGAGGTGCTCACGAATGACGTCCTTGTCTACCAAAGGAGTTTGGTAAGGAAGAGAGCGGTCATGAATAGCATCAAGGATAGTGAGTGACCACTTATCCGAGTAAAGACAAGTACCACGGCAAGGAATTCCTAATACTTGAGCAAATTGGCTGAGCGAAATGGTGTAGTCATTTTGGTTGATCTTAAACTTGAGAGCCATTTAATCATCCTCATTTGTGATGGAAACAACACTAGCATATAATTCTAGGACAAACCTAGGGCAAATTGGCACATCGATGTCAAGGAGACAATCGAAGTTGATAGCGGCTAGTTCTTGACGGAGATTTTTTCTGTCGACAAAAGATGAATGAATGGTCCTACCCTCATGGAAATACCTTTTCTCTAGACTCTTAAAGATTTCAACTTGTTTTTTTGGTAAGGCTCTTAGTTTTGTGATGTTGAGTGATACGCTTACAAAGAGCGTTCGGGGTCAAAGAAACTTCCTTTTCGTCGAGCAAGTTTTTCAACACCCTAGGCAGTGAACCTAATCGTTGTAGTGTAGTATTAGGGTAAGCCACGGGAATTGATATCGTTCTCTAGGGTATAGGAATGCTAGTGAGAACTTACTACGCTAAGGTTGGGGTTGAGCAAGATTATTTTTTATCTTTTTATGTTTTTTAGGAAATTGAAAGGTACGAATCTCAGGGTTTAGATTTGGGGGTTGGTATTTCTACCGATTACTTCTACTTATCTAATTATCTAATTAACTAAGGTGAGTCTATGTCTATTGTTGTGTGCTTGTATGATGACTAAAAATATATTTTCTTAGGCTTTATTACTCCCTAGTTATCTCCTATTGATGGTTGAATTGTCACGCCCATATTCTTAATCGCGTTGTGTCTCTAAGGTCGTAGGGTATGCATTTATCCCTAACTCTTTAAAGCTACCAAAGGTTAATGACTACAAAATCTCTAGGATTTATAAACTTAACACTAAGGTATTCTTTGGATGTATAGCCTACAATTACTCTAGGTGATTATAAACTAAGGTTCAACAAAGATTAATCAAGCATTAACAACACAACGAATGACCTATCGCAATACTAGGTTAATCACAACTAAGATAAGAGACAACCAATCAATATTCAATAACTAAGTTTCACATTACCTAAGCAAACACACAAGTAAATTAGCCGGACATGGGGAACATGCAAGCATACACACAATCAATTGAAGACATAATTAAATTAATGAAGTAAAACACTTATCTTGATGTAAGATAGGTATGAAACCCTAAAATACTTGTACAAGACACCTTGGTTTGGTTTAGGTTTTACTCCACAAAACTACACACCGAAAACTAAAAATTCGATTCTATATATAATGTTACATTCGCGCGACGCCACCCTTTGATTTGTGATGTCGCCGGGTCGCCGCCATTAGGGTTTCGTCTTGCCACGTTATCATTGTGACGGCATCACCTATGTCCGTGACACCGCCGCTTGAGTCTCGACGTCGTTCGGATCAAATCTAGGCCGTCGAGCTGCGACGCCTACTCTTTAAAACCTGATGCCGTCTTGAAAATAAGCAATTTACTCTGTATAATCACAAGACTTGTTCCGACGGTGTCACGTGTATAACCCGACGCCTCCCTTTCAATTCAAGACTTGAGTGTCTCGATTCTTGACTTTGGCTATTTTCTTCAGATATTCACGCCTTTTCGTCCGAATAAGTGTCATTCTAGCAATTTGCCTTCAAGAGACCTAAAAGTGAAAAGGAACGATATTAAGTAATAACGGATACAAAAGTGATCAAATAAGGGCTTAAACGACCCCTCAAAAAGGTACATTTTAAAACCTTATCATTGAGGGATGTAATCAAGAGTGTCTTTGTGATCATAAAATTTTGCGGCTACCATGTTTGTTCCTAGGAGCAAGAATTTACAAGTTTTAGTAAAAACAAAAATAAACTTAGCGTTTTTTTTCTAGTGTGTGTCTATATGCAAAACATTTGGAGTTGCGGTTTTCTCGACTCATTTTATGCATTAAATAGTTTTTATTGGTAGTGTTTGGTAAAACGCAAGAGATAACCCAAACGCTCCTAATTCAATGTGGCTTCATTTGAATATACCCGGGAATGCATATTAGTTATGCATTGCCTTTAGTATTCAAGAAACATTATGCAAGTGATGAAAATAACGTTTCTATTTGTATTAACAATGAGAAATTGTTTTCCTACAAGTGAGAAGTTTTTTAAAATTTTGACATGGGATTTTTGTTTAATTATGATAATGCCTTATAGTAATTATCTTCTAACTCGTGGGAAACATGATTAGTTATGCAATTTGACAATGTAGTTCATAATTAGTTATGCAATTTAACAATGTAGTTCCTGTTTTATGTAAGAATATACATAATCCCCATGTATAGATTTTGTGCATAAATTAGAACCCTAGACTCAGAATTAAGAGAAGTAATGTATTTAGGATACTTACAATGATGTTTTCTGCTGTGATTAGTGGATGAAGAAACCTTAATAATGAGTTAGGTATGTTTGTGGCTCGTTTTGGTAAAGTGGGTTGTGAAGAAGAAGGTGTTTTATATTTCAAAATTTTGCTACTGTTAGCACCACGGACCAGACGAACCCAAAAGATTGGTTCCGTCCGTGTAGTCGTTTGGTTTCGTGGGCACTGTAGCATAATTCTGCTAAATGGTTTTGTTTTGGTTATTCAAAGGTTTAGTTTGGTTCCATTAATCCTAACCCAAGTCTAAGAAGAGTAAATGGTTCTCGTGTAAGAGGTTTAGTTAGGATATCGGCAATGTTATCTTTGGAGGATACTTTCTCGATTGAGATATTTTCTTTTTGAACATTGTCACGAAGGAAGTGATGACGAATTTCAATATGTTTCGTTCGGGCATGTTGGACGGGATTTTTGCTGAGATCAATGGCTTCTTTGTTGTCGCAAAGTATAGAGATGTCGTTGAGATGAATTACGTAATCCACGAGAGCTTGCTTCATCCAAAGAGCTTGTTGACATGCCTTTCCTGCTGAGACGTACTCGGCTTCGGTAGTTGAGATAGCGAGAGCCGTTTGTTTCTTTGCGAACCATGAGGTGAGACAATGTCCAACAAAAGTACAAATACCAATTGTACTCTTTCTATCGACATAGTCACCAGCATGGTCCGAGTTGACATACAATATGGTTTCTACACCCGTTCCTTTGGGATACCATAATCCTAAACATGTAGTGCCTTTAATGTATCTAAATATTCGCTTCAAGGCTTCTAAGTGTGATGCTTTGGGATCTTCTTGAAAGCGAAGATAGACAAACACTAAACATAATGTCGGTCTACTAGCCGTGAGATAAAGTAGGCTACCGATCATTCCTCTATATTTAGTGTTATCTACGGATTCACCTTCCTCATCCTTGGTGAGTTTTGTTTCCGAGGACATGGGTGTTTTAGTTGGTTTTGAGTCTTCAATACCAAATTTCTTAAGCATATCTTTTATGTATTTAGATTGGTTAATGAATATGCCATCTTCTAGTTGTTTAATTTGAAGTCCTAAAAAGAAGTTAAACTCACCCATCATACTCATCTCAAACTTGTCGTGCATGATTTTAGAAAAATCATCACATAGCTCTTGACAAGTTGATCCAAATATGATGTCATCAACGTATATTTTAACTATGATAATGTGTGATTCCCTTTGCTTGGTAAAGAAAGTATTATCTACTAATCTCCTGGTGTATTTATGTTCAACTAAGAAAGTATTAAGCTGATCTTACCAAGCTTTTGGTGCTTGCTTAAGTCCGTATAGTGCCTTCTTAAGTTTGAAAACATGATGTGGTTTTTCAAAGTCGGTGAATCCGGGAGGTTGAGCAACATATACTTCTTCGTTAATGAACCCATTTAGAAATGCACTTTTAACATCTATTTGAAATAATTTAAAGTCATGAGCACATGCATATGCAAGTAAGATTATAATAGACTCAAGCCTAGCTACCGGTGCATAAGTTTCGTCGTAATCAATCCCTTCTTGTTGATTATAACCTTGTGCGACAAGCCTAGGTTTGTTTCTAGACACCACACCATTTTCGTCCATTTTATTTCAAAAAACCCATTTCGTTCCAATTATAGTTTGATTTTTAGGTTTTGGAACTAATTTTCAAACATCATTTCTAACAAATTGGTTTAGCTCCTCTTTCATAGCAATTACCCAAGATTCATATTTTATTGCTTCGTTTATGTTTTTCGGTTCAACGGATGATACAAAGCAAAAGTAGTTACTTTGATTTTGGGCTTGTGATCTTAATGTTCTTTGATTTAATTGTCCTATGACTTTTTCTAAAGGATGACTTTTGGATTCTTTGATTTTTATAATTTCTTTATTTAATGGTTCATTTTCCTTGTCATTTTCATTTATTTCTTGACTTTCAACAAGTTGACTTTCAACTAAGTCATCATCTACCAAAGATGATGTCTTAGAGGGAGGTGGACTTTTGTCGAATGTTATGTTAAACGATTCCTCGACTCTCATTGTTTCTTTGTTTAAAACTATGTATGCTTTGCTAGTTTGTGAGTAACCAAGAAACACACCTTCATAAGACTTTGGGTCAAATTTGGTGAGATAGTCTTTGGTATTAAGAATGAAACATTTACATCCAAACACTCTAAAATATCCTAAAGTTGGCTTTTTGCCTTTATATAATTCATAGGGTGTTTTGTTCAAGAAAGGACGTATTAAAATTCTATTTAAAATGTAAGTGGAAGTATCAACGGCGTTACAACAAAAATTTTAAGGTATGTTTTGTTCATTTAGCATTGTTCTACTCATTTCTTGAATAGTTCTAATTTTACGTTCTACAACTCCATTAGATTGGGGTGTTCGAGGAGCTGAGAAGTTATGTGTTATACTATTTGTATCACAAAAGTTTCCAAATTGTGTTTCATTGTCGAACTCGCGACCATGATCAGTTTGGATTGACACAATGTTAACACCTAGTTGATTTTTAATTTTCTTACTAAGTATTTCAAATTTAACAAAAGCTTCATTTTTAGTTTTCAAAAACATTGTCCAAGTGAACCTTGAGTAATGATCTACTATAACTAAAGTGTAGAGGTTCCCTCCATAACTTCTTATAGCGGATGGACCAAACAAGTCCATATGCAAAAGCTCTAAACACTTAGATGTGAAAACCATGTTTTGAGCCTTATGGCTACTATGAATTTGTTTACCAATTTTGCAAGAATCGCAAAAGTGTTGGTCATATTTCAATTTGGGTAAGTTTCTAACTAGCTCTTTTGAGGATAGGTTTTGGATGAGTCTCATATTAGCGTGACCAAATCGTCTATGCTTTAGTAGAGTTATCATCTAAGGTTGTTAGGCAAAGTTTGTCTTTAGATGTTCTATGTATTTTCATGACATATATGTTAATTTTCCTAACTCCTTTAGCTATGGTGATACCATCTTTTAGTATTTTACTACCATTTTCTTCAAATAGTACTTTATACTTTTTATCACATAGTTGGCTAATACTAAGTAGATTAAATCCTAACCTATCAACATGAGCAACATTTTCAATAGTTAGGTAGTTATGAGCGATCGTACCTTTGCCAATGATTTTGCTTTTGAGATTGCTACCAAAAGTGACATTACCTCCGCCATACTCTTGGTATGTTGAGAAAAGACTTTTGTTACCCGTCATGTGTCTTGAGCATCCACTATCTTTTATCCATTCATCAGGTTCTAAGCCAACTTTCAAGCATACCTATGACACAAATAACTCAAGCGTTTGGTCCCCAATATCTCATGGGTCTGTTTGGGTTAAACATACCATTTACTTGGTTCATGTATGGAAATGATGGGTAAGGGTTTCATGGCATGTAATTTGGAGTTTGATATGGTCTAGGGTAGTTTTGTTCCAACCGGTATGTTGATAGTTGGGTTGTATGTTGTAGTTGCTTTTGGGAAAGGGGCGTTTGGCAATAGGTGTTTTAGGCCGTTGTTGAGTAGTTTTAGATCTAAATTCATTTCTAGCAAGTCCTACTCCTAATATAACAGCATGTTTAAGTTTAACAACATCCTTGGTTTTCTTTGTTACTGATGAGTGTCTAAATACTCATCATTTTTGTACTGTTTAGAATGCCAAAAACATCTGAAAACACTCGAAATGCTTCAAATTGATAAAAATATCACAAACAAGTGTTTTATGTGTTTTAAATGCAAAATGCCAAAATCGATGAAAAAGCGTATCAAGTTTGCATAATTGGCGCTTTAGTCCCCAAGTTTCAAAAGTTGTCAAATCTAGTCCCCAGTAATTCAAAAACTTGTAAAATGTCATTTAAGGTCCATGGATTCAAAAGTTGTCAAAATAAACCTTTAAAGTTTAAAATTTACAAAATGACAACTTTAGTCCCTAAAGTTTGAAAATTGTCAAAAATAGTCCTTGGTTAATTTAAAAAGTGAAAATTATCAAATATTAACCTTGTGCTATTCATAAATGACAAAATTGGTCCTTATGATAAACTTTGGAAAAATTACAAGTTTGGTCCCTAGAATATTAAAATTGACAGTTTTGGTCCTTGGACATTTAAAAAATGGAATTTTATGCAATTGGTCCTTGTACTATTCAATATTTACAGGTTTAGTCCTTGTGATAAGATTGGAAAAGTTTCAAGATCAGTCCCTCAAGTTACGAAAATTACATGAATGGTCCTTGTAGTTACTAAACCAAACGGACCTCTTTATTATTAAAAACCCAAACCCAAGCCCAATTATCTAACCCGGCCCAAAATTTAAATAAAAGAAAACCGCGTCCACTGTTCACCCTTCTCCTCCACACCTGTATAACCAAAACCAGGTGGTTTTCCACCTCACCTCCACCTCATCACAGCTGCCAAATACACTCATCACCATCCTCCACCTCATGAGATAGCCCACAAACTGCAGTTAATGCTTCCCCACCATAGACCTTTCATTGTTCCACTCACATCCCCTGTTTTTGCTTCTACATCACACCAAATCCATTGAAACTTAACCTTTTGTGTCCCCTACACCTCCACAACACCCCAAGATTCCTTAATTACTCTGAAACTATCTCAAGCAACCAGGTACACTTTTGGCGCCAAAAGTCTTTTAAACGGATAGGATGAGTTTGACTCATCCAATGGCTAAGATTTAAAGTGGGAAAGTCTCAGAAGCATGTGGGGAGTATTTCAAGTCTATAAAGAAAGAGGAGAAGCAGAAGAGAAAGATCATCTAGTTTTTAATTTTAATTAGCTTATGTCGTTTAACTTAATTTTGATTTTCAAGTGTATTTCTTAGCCTTAAAGTCATCGTTTATCTCATATTCATGGTATTATACAACTTTTGCAACAAGTAATTTCAAGTTTCAAGTTCGATTTCGTTTTATGCATTTCAAGTTCAAATTATCAAAATCACAATGTTGTTGTTAGATGTTATTAAGGACTAAATAAGCCACGTAAGCTCCTAGAAAGCTTATTAAAGCTTTTAGAGACTTTAAAATTCAGTTTAGAATCAAAAGAGAAAATCATCAAAATACCAAATAAATAGTTGAAAAATAAAAATCATGGTGAAAGATGCAAGAAAGTGAGCAGGGTTTATATTGGATGGCCTTGGGATTAGTGCTTCGGAAGCTATAGGCTGTGTTTGTGTGACTCAGTTCTCAGCTTTTACTTGGAATACCATTTGTAAGCATTTTGATCCATTTTGGCATTTCAATATTAGAGGTGCTCATTAGTTTAAATTTCTGTTTGTTAATGTTTATTAGTCATATTTAAGTATAATTAAGTGATAAAATCAGTCACTTGTTCTTTTTAATTGGAAGTTAATAAAAATCTTAGTAAAACAGTTAAAATAGTATCAGTACCATACTTGAGTTTTATGTTGATAAGTACTGTTGTTTCATGCTTGTTCAGTCTTATTACATGATAAAACAAGGTTGTGATTCAGTTGCATGGTCCAAATCTGTGTTTTGCCTTGAAATACATCAAAACAGTCTCAATAAGGACTGTTTGGATAAGCTTGTTTAACTAAGTTAAAGAGTGTTTGTGTTATTGCTCATTGTTGTGCTGTATCTCACTTGGTCTAATTAGTTCAAAGAAACAAGAAAAACCAGTGCTTGATCATTAAAAAGTCAAAATACCATTTGATCATATCTGTCTTGTTCACTGTTGGATTTTTAAGTTCTATGATCATGCTTTTGTGTTAATAAGTTGTTACCATTGATCAAATCAGTCTTAGTTTACCTTAATACATCATAATTAGTAATAAGTATTGATCTAAAGTTCATTAAAGTCAACTTTGTTTCATTTTCAAAAAGTCAAAATGTGCTCTGTGCACAGTTTTAAGCTCATAATCACAAGCTTGCAAAAAGCTCATTAGTTAATCAGAGCTTGTGATTCTTGGTTTTTTGTGAAGTTAACCTGGCCATCTTTGAGTTCCAAGTTTAATATTTCAGTTTGTAGCTTTTTAGATAGGGCTGCAAGAGCTTTTTGTTTTTCCAAAAAGACTCAGTATACACTGAGTTAAACTCAGTTGTTTTTCAGCTTTTTTATAAGCTCACCAAAAGCTCTCTAGTGGACCCCACTGTTAAAGCTTTAGCTTTTTGGATAGCTTATCTGGTCATCTTGTTAATCCAAGTGTTTGTTTTAAGTTTCTAGCTTATTTAAGTGCTTAAAAATAAGTTAGAAGGTGCCTAGTGATTCATTAAAGTGTCCTGTTTAATCAGTTATATTAGTGCTTATTTTTAGCTTATTTGGTGCTTATTTCTAAGTTCTTTTGCTTATTCAGTTGTAATAATAGCTTATTATCCTTTGACTAGCTTATTTTCAGTTTAGCTTTTGCTTATTCATTAGCTTAATAACCATTTTAGCTTAAACTTGTGCTTATTCTTGTTTTTGTTAACTGTTAAGATAATAAGCTCAAAACTGAGCTTATTAGTCATTTTTATAAAAAGTCATAGTTATATAAAGTGCTTATTTTTAGTAGCTTAACAAGTTTGTAAAAGAAAATCAAAAAAATAAAATAGTAGCAAAAAGCAGTTGCTGGGATTCGAACCTTGGCCACCCAGCTCACCACACCACACACACACCATCTGCCCTAGGGTCTTTTTCAGTTTTCTTTTGCAACATTTAATATATAACCCTTTTGTTTCTAATAAGCTTATACGAGCTATTTAGCTTATTTCTAGCTTATTTCATCTAGCTTTTTCAATTTTTGTATTTTTTATATAATTGTATTAGTATTAAGTATTTTATAAAAAAGTTTCAGATTTTTCTAAATAGTTTTAGTATTTTTAAACATTTAATTAGTGTAAAATCTTATTTAATTCATAATAAAAAATATAAAAGTCTAAAAAATATAAATCTTTTTTCTAAAATTTTCTTTTGTCATATAGTACGTAATAAAATTGTTTTTACACTTGTAGGACTTTTATTTCATAAATTTTACGCTTTTGCTTATGGCGACTAGCGTAATTTTTATAAATAACGACGTTTCATTTTAAATCTAGTTTTTAGATAATTTAAGTTTACGTTTTAGTTAAAATAGTTTATTTAAGATATTTTGTTTTATAAAATCATAAAAACATCATTGTAAAAATAGTGATAGCGTTTATTTAATATATTTTAACTTTTTAATTTTCTTAATTTACATTTAAGTCACTGTAATTTATAGATCTTTTCTTTAGGTATAATTATCCATCAAAATCCTTACTGATCACTATCCTTAGTGATTATTCGACATCTGTCTGTGTGAAACACCAATTCATCCTCCGTGGGACTTAACGACCCAGCAATTCCCTATATTCCTCTGATCTTCATTGCATTAGTGTTTGAACTGTTTGGAGTTTCTTACGGTTGGCCATTCACAAGTGGCTAGCTTGTGTGAGATAACTTGACGGTTTTGCACCAATCAGTTACCTTGACAAATTCACTACGGTCCGTTTTGCAAACATGTTGTCCTACTGCAGACACCACAGACCCAATTCTGTCAACGGACGGTACCAAATTTTTGGTTCCGTCTGGTCCGTGCTGTACTGCAGTAGATGTGACAGTTTGTTTGTCTTTTTCGGCCATTTTGGTTTGACTACTTGGAATCATTACTTCATTAAAACCTAATCCACTTGTATTTCCTGGTACTTTTTGAATTCTTACTATTTCATCGGCACAAGAAATGTTTTTGTTAAATCTTTTAAATTTAGAGTTACGTTCGATGAGAACTTCTTGTGTGAGTTTTAGCGTTTCTATTTCAAGACTAAGCTCTTGACATGATTTACAACTATCGTCATTTATGCTGCCCTTTTCTAATCGTTTTGCCTTTTCTTTTAACTCATAAATTTCGTTTTCTAAAATTCCTTTTAGTCTTAAAAACTTGTTTTAGTTATGATTTTAAGCTAAGCTCACACAATTGATTATATTGTTTTTGCAAAGTGTCATCATCAATAGAAGAGTAAGATGAATCGGAATGTACCTCGTTTGATTCATGTGCCATTAGAGCGATCTCATCTTTGCTTGATTCTTCATCATCCTCACTATCACTCCAAGCACCACTTACAAAAGCTCGTTGAGTTTTGCTTTTAGGTGGCTTGGCTCCTATTAGATGACTTGTATCACCGCATCTAAAGCACTTCCTTTCACCTTTTCCCTTGTTGTCATCTCGGTCTTTCCGTAATGACTTCTTTTCATCTCGAGGTTGCCTTACGAACTTTCCTCTTCTAAAAAACTTTTTGAAATCTCTATCGGCCATAGCATACTCCTCATCTTCATTCTTCACTATCCGAGCAAGATTCTTCATCATCACTAGATTCTGTTCTTGCCTTTAGAGCAACGGATTTGACTTTCTCTCTTTTTCCTTTGATGATCTCCGAATCTTTCTCCATCACCATTTCGTGTACTTTGAGATTTCCAATTAGCTCGTCAAGTGACATTATTAAGAGATCTTTTTATTCCTCAATAGCTGTTACTTTTTCTCTCCACTTCGGATGGAGTGCTCTTAGAAATTTCCTGACAAAATTCTTACTACGAAAAGTTTCATCAAGTTCATTAAGAGAAGTAACAATAGTATTAAAGCGAGCAAATCCACAATCAATGGTTTCATCTTCAGGGATAACAAATTGTTCATATTGTTGAACAAGAATATCAATTTTATTATCCTTGACTTGTGAATTTCCTTGATGTGTAGTAATTAAAGATTCCCAAATCTCTTTTGTGGTTTCACACATAAAAATTCTTTCATATTCTTTTGTAGGCAAAGCATTATAAAGCATCATTTTAGCTTCATTAATTTTAGCTATTAATTTCTTTTGTTCATCACTTGAAATATCTTTTGTTGTAGGATTAAAAAATCACCTTTGATGATAACAAACCAAAGATCTATATCTTTTGAATTTACATATGTTTTAAAACGGTATTTTGACTTTACATAAATCCATTGATTTCAAAGAGTGGTGGCCTTTGCATAGATTGCCCTTTTTTTAAGTTTTCGAAATCAATAGATCGTTTGAAGTTTATAAAATACAATATATTTTAGAAATTCTTGAGCAACGAGGCTCTTGTACCAATTGTAGAAAACTAAAAGGGGGTTAAATAGTTTACCATTTAAAATCTTTTTTTTGGAAGTTATTGTAAGATCAATTGATATTGATCAAAGATATATTAGTGAAGAATAAACAATATGCAAGCAATATATAATGAGTAAATAAGGAAAGAAACAATCAAACCACGACAAGTTGTTTATAGTGGTTCGGTCTACAAGGACTCTTTTTCCTTGCCCTACTCCACTCCGCGAGTCTCCAACTCGAGAGTTATCTTCACTAATCAACAAGCTCCTTTAACCGGCGGAGAAAACCTTTACACGTCGCTTACATAATATGTTGGGAATTAAGGTAAACTCGATTCTGCCAAGCATCCGCCAAGAGATTCTCGCCGGGTTATACTCCAGCAGGGAGTGTTAAAGTCGATATCGTGTTGTCACTGAAAGTGCGAACCACGTAGGAGAGATAAGCTCGATTTAGAGTAAAAGTCACCGTATGTATAGGTTGGCGCCAGACAGTAGAGCTTACTCGGAATAAACAATATGATTAACAAAACAATATGATTAGTTGCATGCTTGTCTAGATGCATGCTTAGTCTATGTTAGTATTAGGAGCGTAAATTGTCAACGCTCATTAGGGTTTCTTGCCTATATAAGAAACCATGATAGTTAGTAATAGACAAGTTTTTTTTCCTCAAGCCTTTCAAGTCTTGTATACTATTCGAAACATAGAGTTTCTATAATCAAAAGATCCATAGAGGATCAAATAGTTCTTAGTTATTGTAACTTGTATTTACTTTCCGCTACAATACGAGTTGTAGAGATCTTCTATTAGTTTGCTTGTGATTACATAGGCAACTCTAACGATCTCCGAGTGCTTAAGATCTATCAAGGTCTTTGTGTGTTTCTAACAAGTGGTATCAGAGCCTCGGGAAAGTCTCTACGATACTAAGAACCATTCTCTCCCCCATACATTCAAACATTCATTCACCATGCCTGGATCCGATAATGAAACAGAAGTCACCAACACAAACAACACCAACACCACTTCTATGCAACATTTCGCTCTCAAACAACAATGGTAAATTTCCTTATTTAAAAGGGAAGAGTATGAACTTTGGACTATGAAAATGGAAAACTGGATTTCCAATATTGATTGGAATCATGGGAGGTAGTAAAGAAAGGAAACATCTAAAGAAGATGATTCACAGCGAGATGGAAGTTTATCATGGCTCCACCAAAATCTTTGAAGAGGTGTCGGCTATGCAGAGAGAGCATAAAGTAAAAACTATTCTACTTCAAGCCATACCTGAAGATCATCTGTGTGATTTTCATCATATGGATGATGCAAAGGACATATGGATGGCTCTCAAAGCAAGGTTCGGTGGAAATGAAGAATCAAAGAGAATGAGGAAGTCCATGCTAAGACAACAATTTCAGGACTTCAATATCTCCGAAGAAGAAGGTATCCACAAGGGATACGACAGGTTCCATAGGATCTTGAGTCAGCTAAACCAGCTGAATGCAAAACCGGATAATGATGACTGCAACTCAAAGTTCCTTCGATCTTTACCTCCATCATGGTTACATGTAAGTATTGCTCTCAAGGCTAAAGGAGGGTTAGACATGCTTACCTTTGACGAGTCAGTATAATGCACTCGAAACCCTTGAACTCGATGTCGGGACTCCTACCGTACATCTTCTTCTAACCATGCGACTTTTGTTGGGACATCTCACTCCAACATGATGGTACAAGCTCCTAGCTCCAACTATTTTCCATCATCTCCTAGTTCCAACTACTTTCCAAAGATCCGCTCTCCCACTCCACCACATAACACTCGTCCCACTCCACCATCTTCTCAAACAAAGACTAGTAGTGTGATGGAGGATGTTCTTCATTCGCTTGTTGTCGATTATGATACTCAAGAAGATCTTGCATATGAAGACTTTGATCGCTTGGACCTCTTGAAATGGAGGAAATGAAGTGAAAATGCAAGTGGCATTGTCGCGGACATCAAAAGGTTTGAAGAGAAGGTCGGAAGGAATTTTGTTTTCAAGGGAAAGGAACCAAGACGCTTTGACAGGAGGAAAGTCAAGTGTTTCACTTGTCATCGATGGGGCATTTCTCAAGAGAATGCAAGGACGAAAAGAGTGGAGATGGAGCTAACTACCTTTCATATCAATGAAAATGCAAGAAACCGGAGCTCAAAGCTCTCCTCACCATGGACGAACAGTCAATCTGGATCGCACATTAACTCGTGAATGAGGAAGCTCATGATCTTGATAAGCTTGGATTGTTGGCAAGGTGTACTTGGATGAAAGGCATGATCGGTTGCCTTGATGGGACTATCTCGTACACAACCAGATATTTGGTTGTAGTCTAAGATACAATGAACTTAAAGAAGAGTATGATGCTATGAAACCTAAGTTTGATGAATGCTATATTGAAAATGAAGCTCATAAACTAGCATTAAAAAAAGTGAAAGACAAAAGTATGGTTTCAAAAGAATCAAATTGCTTATGAAGAAAAGATAAAGGTGTTACAGTTTGATCTAGAAGTTGCTAATAATTACTTAAACCGTCTGAGAAAGCAAAGGATGAAGTCGTACGAAAGCCTAGAGCTTAAAGAAAAGGTAGGCGAGGAAATAGCTAGGAATAAACAATGGTTAATTTCGGTGATAATCGGCTAGAGAACTCTATAACGATCAATCAAGAACCTCGGCTTAGGATTAGGCTTTCAAAAATATGTAGGAGTAGAAGCTAGGTATGATGGTCGTAAATCCACACCGCAGGATTAGCTAACTTTGTAAAAAGGTAATATGCATGTCGTCCTGGTCCCATTAGAGGTGAGTTTATGCCCACGACCTATCCATCATTATTGACTTTGATGGATCACATCATCTATATGGCAAAAGTCAAAGACTTGCGGACCGATACCTCATTTAATGACTTTGTCTCTTGCTTTGACAAAGGACAATTCATCGATCAAGGGTCTACTTCATATGAAATCGTGATTCAAATGAGAAGTCGACCTTCCCAATCTGAGCCAACACCCAAGCTCGCACCCTAGCTACTTACAAGCCTTCTAAGGAAACCGCGAGAATCCACTTCCAAGATAGTTTCTTCCAAGACTTGTCTTTTACATCTTTGAATAATCGATCTGTTAAAACAATTCCTTGAATGTATCTGTTTTAAGTACTTCGCACGTAATCAAACATCTCCCTATTTGAATAAATCTTCCAAGAAGAAGACATGTTTTGTATGTGGAAGTAAATTTCATTTGATTAAGGATTGTGATTTTTATGAGCAAAGATTGGGTGCTGTGCTACTCACCGTAAACATAGATCTAAGTGGACCAATGTTGCTAATATTCCACCTTATGTCCCTCAAGCAAAGAAAGACTCGACTCTCATTGGAGAGGTTCGCTTACTGCACCTTATGTCCAACCAACTAGCCCATACTTTAAACATGGTTATTGGCCTACATATGTTGACTCCATGTATGCCGGGATGGGATATGGAGCACCGCTTGTGAAGCCCTCAAAGAGTTGTTCTTGGATTAACAAGGGACCCAATTATCAATGGAAGACCAAGAACAATGGTGGATCCTCTAAATCTTCATGCCCTAAACTCGTGATCCACAAGGCGGGTTTAAGTCGAGAATGACTTGAACCTCCATCGATTCTAACAGTTTGTATATATTTTGTTGTTGTTTGTAGGATCATCCCCTTAAGCATAAGAATATTGGTATTGTTGATAGTGGTTGTTCTAGAAGCATGTCTGGGAACAGGGATATGATGCACAATTTTGTTCCTATAGAAGGAGGAGGCAATGTGACTTTTGGAGGAAGTAATGGGAGTATCACAGGGAAAGGCACCATAAAGACACCTCATCTAGATTTTGAAAATGTGTACTATGTTAAGGAACTTCAAGATTTCAACTTTTCTCTGTTTCACAAATCGTGACACTAAGAACAAATTTCTCTTCACCGAGAATGAATGTCTTGTCTTTGTCTAAAGACTTCAAACTCCGAAGAAACTTCAATTCTTTGAAAGTTCCTCGAACTCACAATTTATACACATTCAACCTTAATGAAGTTCAACCTGATGGTGACCTCACATGTTTGGTGGCTAAAGCATCACTTGATGAATCTACTAAATGGCATAGGAGGATGGCGCATGTGAATTTCAAGCCCATTAACAAACTCTCTAAAATGGGTCTTGTTGAAGGTCTTCCCACTAAAGTATTCACAAATGATCATAATTGTGTCGCTTGCAACAAAGGAAAACAACACAGAGCTTCTTACAAAGCTATCAATGCTATGAGCATCATCACTGAACCTCTTGATTGTTTCACATGGATCTATTTGGTCCAACTCAAGTCAAGCATTGATCATAAGTACTTCGCTTGGTGATCACCGATGGCTATAGCATGATTTTGTTGGGTTTTCTTTCTCGTAACCAAAGATGAAACATCTCAAGTCTTGGTCAATTCATCACTCTTGTTGAAAATCGGTTGAACAAAAGGTCAAGGGTATTCGGTGTGATAATGGGACGAGTTTAAAATGCGTTCTTATAGAACTCGTGGGTCAAAAGGTATAAAAGGGACTATAGTAATCCAAGAACCCGCAACAAAATGGGATGGTGAAAGAAAGAATAGGACCCTAATAGAGGTCGCAAGATCAATGCTTGCGAGACTCTAAACTCCCCACTATGTTACGGACTAAAGTCATGGCACACTTGCTATGTGCTAAACAGGTCTCCATTACAAGACCACAACTCAAAACACCATATGAACTTCTCTTTGGGAAGGTTCCCGCTATTCACTACCTAAAACCTTTTGGATGCCAAGTGACCATTCCGAACACCAAGTGATCCGCTTGGGAAAGTTTGATGAGAAGGTCGATGATGGTTATATTGTGGGTTATTCACCTCATAGTAAGGCCTACGTGGTGTACAATTTGCAAGCCAAGAAGATAGAGGAGACGTTGAACACGAGATTTTGGAAGATAAGCATAATGTTCAAGGATTGTGGTCATACGTGGTCTTTTGACCTTGACTACTTAACGATTCCTTGGGTTACACTAGACACTTGGCTAATCAAAATGCGTGTTCTCAAGCTTCTCCCACTAACAATGCAGCTCCCTTAGATGATGACTCGAAATGAGTTTGAAGATGATGAGCAACCTCTTCTTGTGCCTTCTTTCTCCCTAACAATATTGCGGTACCACCTCCAAGGAGGTTGATGATACGAGTGATGAAGATGACTCTCATTATGCCGAGGACCTTGCTAGGCTTCAGACTCAAGAATTTGCCGCCAAGCTTGAAGCGGGCCGAATGGGAAGTGGCTAATGAAGGAATCAAGAGAAACATTGTGTCTGTTGAAGTTGACTCTGTCACACCTACCTTCCCCAAATCTGCTGAAGGCTATGCTGTTCCTTCTCAAGTGTCTTCAGACTTTGGAGAACCTCATACACGCTTTCCTAAACCCTCCGATCTTGGAAATCACCAACCCAAAGCTGGCATTTTCACTTCACCTTCTTATGATGCTGACTTTGAACCAACAATCACTAATCTTGATTCATCCATTGAAGTCAACCCCACTACCACTCAGAGGGTCAACATTGCTCATCCTCAATCCAACATCATAGGTGATCTTCTGGCACCTGTTAGAACTCGTAGGGCTATAACAAGTCCTCAATTTGGGCGATTGCTTTTCTCTCTATGTCTCCAACCAAAAAGAGACAATCACACGACTTCAAACATTGTCTGCTTGCTTGTTTTCTCTCAAGTGGAACCAACTAGTGTTTCTCAAGCTCTCAACGATTCAAGCCGGCTAGAAGCAATGCAAGAAGAAATGCAACAATTTCACAATCAAGAGGTTTGGATTTTGGTTCCACTCGATGGCAAATATGCCATTGGGACAAAGTGGATTCTAAAAATAAGAGATGCTAGGGTGTTGTGATCAAAAACAAAGCAAGATTGGTGGCTCAAGGCTTCAGACAAGAAGAAGGGATTGATTATGATGAAGTGTTTGCACCTGTTGCTAGAGTTGAAGCAATTCGCATTTTCTTGGCATATGCTTCTTACATGGGTTTCATGGTATACCAGATGGATTTCAAGGGTGCTTTTCTGTATGGTGAGATTGAAGAGGAGGTCTATGTCACTCAACCCAAGGGATTTGAAGACCCTGATCACCCAAATCATGTTTACAAGGTTGTTAAAGCTCTTTATGGCTTACATCAGGCACCAAGAGCTTGGTATGCTCGGCTTTCATCATTCCCTTCAAGCATGGCTATAGGCGAGGTGCTATTGACAAAACTCGTTTTAAAGAAGAATTACTCGGATATCATTCTTGTGCAAGTTTATGTGGACGACATCATTTTGGTTCCACAAACGAAGCTTGGTGCGAGGAATTTGAGGAACTAATGAAGGTGAATTTCAAATGAGTGCTATGGGAGAGCTTACTTTCTTTTTGGGTCTCCAAGTTCAAAGAAACTGGATGGCATCTTTATCAACAAGATAAATATGTAAGGACATTTTGAAGAAGTTTGGTATGGAAGGTGTTAGGATCCCACAACACCTTATGAAGCTCCAAAGACTAAAGCAAATAATGAACCGGATCTACCCGAATGTTCATCCGCATAGGCAATGATTGGTTCATTAATGTATCTGATACTTCAAGACACGATATTACATTTGTTGTGAGTGTTTGTTCTTGACATCAAGTCACTCCACTTACTTCCCATCTAAATGCCGTCAAGAAGATCTTTAAGTACCTCAAAGGCCAACCTCTTTTAGGCCTTTGGTACCCAAAAGTCTCCTTTCAAGTTGGAAGCATATAGTGACGGTGATTATGCTTTGGTGCAAATCGGATAGAAGATCCACAACCGGAGGTCGCCAATTTCTAGGCAAAGGTTGATTTCTTGGCAATGCAAGAAACAAACCATTGTGGTTGCATCAACTCTCAAGCGAGCACGTTCTTCACGCAAATTGTCGTGACGTGTCCTTTGGATTCGTAACCACCATCGGACTATGGGTACAACTTTATGAACACTACAATTCATATAGATAACCAAAGTACCATCTGCATAGTCAAAAATCCGGTCTTTCACGGTCAGACTAAACACATTGAAATCGGGCACCACTTTATACGAGATGCATACGAAAACATTTGATAAAAGTGGCTAAAATTCATACCGATGATAATGTGGCAGACACATAACAAAAGCGTTTGATGGACCAAGGTTTCAACACCGTGGTCAATATTGGAATGTTAAACCCTTGATTTGCATAGTTTGAGGGAGGCATAGGCCTCGGGAGGCATATGCCTCGTGGGAGGATTTGTGCAAACTCTGCATATTTTGTTTGTGTCATATTTTGGTTCAATAAACAGTTTGTAAAAACATCATTTTGCCAATAGTGATAGCGTTTATTTAATAGATTTTATCTTTTTGATTTTCTCTATTTACAATTTTGCCTCTGTTGTTTATAATTCTTTGCTAACACTAACTGTCTAATTATTTGTTAGCTTGTTTTTGTGTTGTTCTTGTGTAGTGTTGTCTGCTTTTGCGGATGTCCGGATTACGCTTTGTCCATTTCATGATCAAGCTCAAATTCATCAAGAATGACTCAATGGTACATGGTTAAGATAGCTATAAGAGTGTTCTTGGTTTCTTCGAAAGCAAAAAATCTTGAAGCATACAATTTGATTCCACCAAGTTAAAATCTTGAAGAAAATAAATTGAAGTCAAATTGTTCATTCATTCATTCAAGAAACATTCTGACTACTGACTTACATAAAGTCAACCTACTACTATGCATCTACAAGATACGAGCTATACACTTAAGCTAAGCCTAATCTAGTGTATATCCTTCATTCCGAAATCTAAGTGAATGTTGGATATGCGTTAGTTGCTGGCTTTGATTTTGTAGGTCTTGCGTAACCACCCATTCCGTTTAACTGGCTGGTTGGATATGCATGACCAACTCGATGAAGATGCTAAGGACCAAAATGGGAGGATGGATTGATGCAAACGATTGATGATGATGATGACCACGCAGGATGACGGAGAATAATAACGTGTCCTTTGTGCTTCATCTATTCATTTCAACCAAAATGCAATCGATCCACCCTCCTTAAGCCCTTCTACTATACGATGTGTTCATGCACCAAAAGATGGCGAAGATGAGACCAAGAACCACCTCTCATCTTTGGGAGTGGCGGATTCTGCACGAGGTCTTTGTTGAGACCGAGGTCTTGGAGGTTGGGAGTAAGATGTTCCTCCTTATAGAGTCATCGTAATCATCAGTGATTCACTTGGATTCACTACAACTTGTCATCTTAAGAAGGGAGAAAGGGTGATTTATTTGGTCGTGGATAGGGTTGAGGAAAGTAATGGAACCATGGGTTTGATTCACCACTTGATGATGTTGAAGAGGATGATGAAGATGAGGAAGTGAGATCTATGATCTCAGGTTTGGTATTCATGGTGCAATTGGGTTAATTGGGGTTATTTTGCATCTAGGGTATGTAGTAAATATTTGGGGATCTTGATGAAGAGATGAGTTACATTGGGATCATTTTATAGACGGGTTCGAGGTTCAATGAGTTTAATGCAAGTGGGTGGCACAGTAATTCTAGAAACTTACAGAAGATATTCTTATCTTTGATACATTCTGCTGAAGTTATAACTTCAGTAGATTGATCATATGTTGCTGCTGAAGTATTGTTTTGGGTTGGGTCAAAGATGTTATACACGTCAGCAATGGTCAACCAAACGGTCAATTTTTCTTTGACGTTAATTTGGGCAAAAACTCAATCCACCTTCACTATCTTCAGAACAAACAAATTCCCTCTCATTCCACTTTCACAAACACTCACCATTTCAAAATCATAACCCCAAACACTCATATTCCTCATGACTCTTGAATTTAAACATGATCACAAAAAAGTTGCATTTCTGAGAAATGGCAAGGGATATGATTTGTATGAACCAATGGTGGAATTCCTAAAAGGTCAAAGATTTGTTATGCTCTAACTCATTCTCCTAATGAGATATATGAATCACCGATCACTCAATTTTGGGCATCTCTTTGAGAAGAGGAGGAGAGAGATTAGAGGCTGTGATTGATGAAACAGTACATAGTTACAGAGGACCTAGTGGGAGGAAGCTTCACTTGGAAGATGATGATGGAGTATTTTACTCTAATCGTGAAGATGTGTTGAATGGGCTAAGAGCTATTGGCTATCGTGGTACAAGGACCGATATGTGGTCAAGAAGAAACTTTGCCCGAAGTGGAGGTTCTGGTTCACACGTTGCTTCAATGCATAAGCAACAAGATCGGAGGATGGGACCGATTCTCTACACAACTGGGCTATGGTATTGTGTGTCTTTCTCAAGGGGTAACTTTCAATTTTTCTAGGTATATTTTTGAAAACATGGTTGAAAATATTCAAAAGAAAAAGGGTAAATTTTTAATGTACCCTAGATTTTTGCAAATAATTTTAGACACCACTACCCAAGCACAATATTTTATCCTATAACTACTTTAATCGCTAAATTGTTTGCAACAATGAGAACCCACTTCGTGGGGAACATCATCCTTGCTAGCAGCCATGTTGCCCTGTGGTAATGAGGTCACGATGAGGAGAATGTGGCTCATAATCCTCCTTCCTCACCTTGCTACCGATGGTAATCCATTAGTTAACATTGATGAGGGCCCTCATCAACTCGTTGAAGCAACTCATGTTGCCCATGAACAACCATCTTGTCCCAGGTCCAACACCCACTCTAGTTTCTCATGATGAGTCCGATCTTAATAGACTACCAACACCAAGTCCTGTTAGGGATCCTCTCAATGAAGATCTTCCTCACTTTGAGCATGACCATATTATCTGAAGGTCCAATGAAGCTCCCTTACCATAGAGCAATCTGGTGGAGCCGAGGACCCTATTACACTCTCATCTTATGTTAATGTTTCAATTTTTAGTTAAAAAAAAAAAAAAAAAAAAAAAAAAAAAAACTAACTTTTATGCGGGTTTGTTTGTTGTCCGCTTTGAAGGTTTTAACTCACCGATGTACCTTGTGTATGTCAAAGAGTTGGCTAGTCAAAGGGCACAACTTTGGTAAAGACACAACAAATCATTAATAAATGTAATGGTTTGCTCAAAATCATAGGGTCTGCAACCACCCATGCTTAATCACGAGAGTTGTATGGTCATCAATTCACCATGGTCTATTCCTCTTTGGAATCCAAGAATTGGCTAGCCCACATGTATATGGCATGTGGTAAAGGCAACCGAATCCATATTTGGTTCTCAATTCACCAATTCTAAGAATTGACTAGTCTGAGCAAACGGCTACAGTAAAGACAAAACAAATCCGTTTATATGGTTCTTTGGTTTGCCAATAAATCGATGGTTATCCATGTACCTTAGTTTTGAACTCAAACATGTGGCTACTCCGAGTAATGGCTATTGGTAAAGAGACATCAAACCCATTAATTTCAATGATTCACCTCTCACAAGAGTTAACACACCGGAAGTGATGAGAATAGTATTGAACTTATATGTTTTGATGTACATGATGTCATATGTTGCTGCAAAGATCCGGTGTTTCACAGTTCGGTCATCATAGAGATGTTCTTCTTCGAATCTTTGTTGTTTGATCCCAAGAGACTAGCCATTCATAGCTCATAAGTGGTTAAGATATGGGAAGGTCTTGCTTGAAATTTTTCACAAATGGTACAATCCTCAACGACTTTATCGATCTATCAAGGAAACTGGAACTTAACCTAGTCAAATTCCGGTTTAGGGAGGATTGTTGGGAATTAAGGTAAACTCCGATTCTCGCCAAGCATCCGCCGAAGAAGAATGGATTACGGGTTATACTTCAAAGAGAAGTGTTAAAGTCGATATCGTGTTGTCACGAAAGTGCGAACCACGTGGGAGAGATAAGCTCGGTTTAGAGTAAAAGTCACTGCCGTATGTATAGGTTGGCGCCAGATTAAGTAGAGCTTACTCGTAATAAACAATATGATTAACAAAACAATATGATTAGTTGCATGCTTGTCTAGATGCATCCTTAGTCTATGTTAGTATTAGGAGCGTAAATTGTCAACGCTCATTAGGGTTTCTTGCCTATATAAGAAACCATGATAGTTAGTAATAGACAAGTTTTTTTCCTCAAGCCTTTCAAGTCTTGTATACTATTCGAAACATAGAGTTTCTATAATCAAAAGATCCATAGAGGATCAAAGAGTTCTTAGTTATTGTAACTTGTATTTACTTTCCGCTACAATACGAGTTGTAGAGATCTTCTATTAGTTTGCTTGTGATTACATAGGCAACTCTAACGATCTCCGAGTGCTTAAGATCTATCAAGGTCTTTGTGTGTTTCTAACATAATATTTCTGACACAAAGCCAGATGTCGAGTTCTTTTACAAGGGTACAACCACTCCCACACACTTTGTATTTTGAGGACTAAAATACTAACCACTCACACTCAAAGGTTTAAGATGGTTTGGTACAACAATTATGTATGAACAAGACTAGATCATACAACAACAAAACAAACAAGTCTTCCAACTATTTGTTCATGTTTTCGCTCCTTTTCGTCAAAAAATGCTTGATTCTAGTATTTTGCTTCCAAAAGACCTAAAATGTGAAAAGAAACAATTTTAAACAGTAACACATATAAAATGTAATGAATTAGGGCTTAAATAACCCCCTAAAAACGTATGTTTTAAATCCTTATTAAATATCCCTACATTTGGAATTTGCTTGTCCTCAAGCAAATGTGCTTTTGGCTAATAAATTTATAAGTTAGGGGTCATTTAACATTGTTTTAAAATAGTCTACAACAAGTACAAGCGCCACAATAGTCAAAACAAGCACGAAAATTATATACTAGCACCTCACAATTGGTGTTTGGATTCTCTCATCTCTCGGGTTTATATGAAATATAACATGTAAAGAAATGGAAAATAAGCACTCACTACCTGTCATAGCACATAGATTACCATAGGCTTGAGAATAGATAAAACCTCAATCGCTTTGGAGTAAGCACCTAGGAATAACTATCTAAGAGGTCTTTATAAAGGCTTATAATGTTAGGCTTCGGGTAGGGAATAAAAGGGTTCTGTTGGATATGGGGAATATTTAGTGATGGCAAGTCAAAAATCTAAGTCAAATGCATGTAAAACGTGGCGTTGCCAAGCTAATACTCGACTCACTAACACTAAATAACAACTTGAAACAAAACATTAACTTAAAACATAAAACATAAAGATAGATGTAGGATAAAAGCCCATATGTTTTTTTTTTTTTTTTTTTTTTACTTATTTTTGATTTTTTTCATACATTTTACTCTACCATCCTCTAAGATTACATCAAAATAAAGAGATTTATAAGAGCATCCCTACACTTGAGTTTTTATTTCACTAACAATAACTGACCCGAATTGAAAAGATCAAAACACTTGGAGTACTTAATTACGTAGACAAAGGGAATTTGAATTTAACGTTCCTTCCCGTTACTCCATAAAATACTACTTTAACTCATGAGTCCCAATCTTCCCAAAACTGTATACAAAAGATATGACTCGATTCAGCAACCATGCAAGTAATTAGATAATTTAATTAAGGGTTTAACAATGGTTACAATAATGCACTAAAGATAAGTGCATACAAGGTGGGCTAAGGCGATTTGGGTATAACATTTTGGGGTGGATTGTAAACAATGCTCTTCAATGATATTTCGGAAACCGGAACATCACGAGAACCGTGAAAAGATAGGCTCTGAAAGGTTAACTAGGGGTATCGTGTACTAAAGATGAGTACATCGCAAGCGTGTGGGGAAAATTACTCAACCGATGTGGTTGACGTAATTAAATTACAGGTTTAAAACAAGGGTTATCCTAATGCCTCTTATCATTTAGTTAATCCTAACTACACGAATGTAGTCTCACTAGCGATCTCAGAATGCATCACAAAACAAGTTCTAGAATCTATTATACTACCGGTACACTCACTAAGCATTAAAGATAAATGCTTTTATTCCTAAAGATCTAGGGGGGAACCTCACATTTTTAGGGTAGAATTTGAGTGATATACGGTTTTTGTGCTAGTCATATAACTCCTATGTGAAAAACTAGAAGGAGGGATTGAATAGTTTACCCTTTAAAATCTTTGTTTTGAAACTTATTGTAAGATCAATTGATATTGATCAAAGATATGTTAGTTAAGAATAAACAATATGCAAGCAATATATAATGAGTAAATAAGGAAAGAAACAATCAAACCACGACAAGGTGTTTATAGTGGTTCAATCTACAAGGACTCTTTTTCCTTGCCCCACTCCACTTTCCGAGTCTCCAACTCGAGAATTATCTTCACTAATCAACAAGCTCCTTTAACCGGCGGAGAAAACCTTTACACGTCGCTTACACAATATTTCTGACACAAAGTTATATGTCGAGTTCTTTTACAAGGGTACAACCACTCCCACACACTATGTATTTTGAGGACTAAAATACTAACAACTCACACTCAGAGGTTTAAGATGGTTTGGTACAACAATTATGTATGAACAAGACTAGATCATACAACAATAAAACAAACAAGCCTTCCAACTATTTGTTGAAGCTTGATTATGCCTTGATCTTATTTGCTACAAAAGATGATCACTATAATGATATGAAACTGAGTTAGAAGTAATAGAGAGAAGGAATGTATGTGATTATGCTAGAAAGGGATGAGAAAACAACTTGGGTTGACTTGCTATTTATAGGCCAAAGTGATCTACAGTGACCACATACCACGGAACCAAAAAAGGGTTCCGCTCTTGTATTTTTTGGTTCCATCGGTCTGACAGCAAAATTATAAAGATCTTTCCAAAGTCAACCAAATCTAACCAAGATCATGTAAGATATGTAGAATCCAAATCTAAACAAAATATCTTATGAAATCTTCTAAAGATTTCAATGTGATGCAAGCCATGATGTCATATGTTGTTTTTTATTTTTAGAAATAATATGTTAAAAGTAAATACATATGTAATGTTGTGTTTTAAGAAACTAAAACATACGTGTTCTAAAAATGTTGGCACACATTATGGGTTAGAAGGATATCAAAGTTAATTGATACATGACTAATCAAAATGTAAATACTTAAGTGATGAAGACTTTATTTAAGGAAAGCTTCTTTTAATATCTTATTAATCATGACAAGCTTTATATTTTACAAAAATGAAATTTACTTTTGTCGTTAACAAAACTTAGGTAAAGATCATAAAATATAAATAACGTTTAAGGATGATATTTGTATTAACATCCTATCCATGAGATTCTTTATTAAGACTAAAGTTTTACTCGTAACTGTCATAAAAAAATTAAATTTGGTGCTAAAATTACCCTAACAAATATTTCTTATAGTTTATTACACAATTTACAAAGGACAAGACAAAAATCAAGTGAATGAATAGTTTCTAAGTTCCCGTTTTATTCTTCATCCCTACACTTAAACTGAACATTGTCCCCAAAGTTCCCCAAAAGTATCAAAGTTATGATAGATAAAGGTAAAATAAAAGAAAGAACCTAATACTCCCCAGATTAGCTCAGTAGGATATGCGTAGAATCGGGTTAAATCCTCCTCCAAGAAGAATGAGTAAGAAATAATTGTTGCTTCCATCATGCATTTCATCTTCTTGTCCTATATAACCTGCACACTTATAAGAAAACGGAAACGAAACCTCGCGTAAAATCGGCGGTAAAAACTATATAAAACAAAACTACACTAGAAAGCAAGTAAGATATAATGCTTGTGAAATGGATGTTTGCAGATTTCTGGAAAATTAAGAATTTGAAATTTCTAAAAATTAAAAATTAGACAGAAAACGAAAAATTTGAATCTTTTTATACATTGCCTGACACCGTCGGGTGTTAACCCCGACGCTATCAGGTTGTTCTGACAAAAAGAGTCCGATGCATTTTCCCGAAAAATTCTAAAAAAATTACTTCTTTAAAGACCTGGAAAAATTCCTGCAAAACATCCATTGTGACTCGATACAAGCATTTTACTCTAACAAACAAACAAATATATACAATTCCAATTATTGTTAATCACATGTTCATAAAGTTCTAAAAACACATGTGATCTTCCCTACACTTATCTTTTTGTAAAATACCTTTATATGAAATTAAGACGAAGTTAAAAACAAAATAAATCATTTTCACAAAGTAATATAAACATGAGAATTAAGCAATAATGAAAAAGATATATAAAACACACAAATGAAAATCAAACAAACAAACAAATAAACATGGGTTGCCTCACAAGAAGCGCTTTTCTTTATTTATGAGTCTTGTAGCTAGACTCGAAGTTATACCACTACGTGCCTAGGTGAGTGAGTTCATCCGTAACGACATCGGTAGGATTGAACTTCTCTTTTAATTTCCTACTCGTAGGTTTAGTCCGGTATGCCTTTTCAAACTTCTCACCATTGGGATCATAGATCGTCATCCTAATGTGCCACTCTCCATCCTATCACTAGGTGGCTTATCCCAATTCCACTTATGCTTAGGCTTATTACTCTTAACTTTCCATTTATTCATACAAAGATTAATAGGCAAGGTTCCTAGGAATTCGGTCATCTTCCTAAACACTAAAGTATCCTCTAATGGATTCACCTCAATGTCCCTAGACAATTGTTGCTCTAAGTCGGTTGTGTTATTCATGAATGCCTCTTCTAGATAGAAAGGTCGTTGAGGGCCTACAAAATCTCTATTGGTCCAAGGTCCATATCTAGATGGTCTCCTACCTAAAGTGATCTCATGAGGTGTTTGTTCTCCCTCATTATCATAGGAATGCTTCTTGACATCATAGATTGACCTAGCACTTCCTTTTCCTACCACTATTTTGGACATCTTACAATCGATTATGGCACTAGCGGTAGCTAAGAATTAGGGGTGGCAATTCTCGTCATGACACGATAAATGACACGAACTCGACACAAAGTTAAATAGGTTTAGGTTGAGGATAAACAGGTTTGGGTAAAAAAACGGGTCAACCCGTCTAACCCGTATAATAAACGGGTCGTGTTTGGGTTGAGTAAGTATTAAACATGTCAACCCATGAACCCGTTTAAGTATATAAGATCTTAAAAATAAAATATATAACCTGGTTTTTATGTTGGATGTGCATTAAATGTATTTTGTTATTTACTTAGTATGAGTGAATTATATTTTTATACCTTATATATCATGAAAATTGACGCTTATAATTCAGAAAATTGTCGCATAACTATTTGTATGTTATTCTTGTCATATTTCAGATCCTTATATCATTTTTTGCATTTAAACTAGTTAAATCGACAAACCACCAGCTTTATTCACTGCTTGACCTATTTACTTAAATGATTTAAACGGGTCACAAATGGGTTACACGTGTTATGCAGGTCTAGGTTCGGGTTGAGTTTCATGACACGATTAATAAATGGGTCATGTTTGGGTAAAGGCTATACTAACCCGCCAACACGCGAACCAGAATAGGTTAACACGAATACTACTCGATTGCCACCCCTACTAAGAATCATGGACACGTGGTATCACTAGCCATGTCTAGAACATGGAAATCTGCCAAAATAGTCAATCTTCCTATATGTACCACCACTTCCTTCATTATTCCTACCGGATATGCAAAACTTTTATCCGCTAAACCTATGATGGTTTCCGTTGGTTCTAATTTTCCTAGGTTAAGGCTTTTATGGAGAGACAACGGAAGAAGGTTGATGCTTGATCCTAGGTCGGCTAACGTGTAGAAGGCCTTGGAATTTCTAATTCCACACGGAAGAATGAATAAGTTGGGATCATGTAACTTCTTAGGTAATTAGTTTTGCACAAACGCGGACTCGCGTTCTCCCAACTTTTGTCTTTGCTCATATTTGTCTCTCAAAGCATGATCGTAGGGCGCATGAGTCAAGACTTCAAGAACCGGTATTTCTTGGTAAAGCTCCTTAAATTCCTCTTCTAGAGTAGATTCGGGTTCTTGGTTAGTTGGTGTTTCAAACTTAGATTTTTAGTCTTTTGGGGTAGTTTGCTTGAAACATGTTTTAATAGCATTAACCGAGTGGACTTGCGGGTGTGAGGGGCATGGATATGCGCTTTCCCTTGGTGAGCAAGAACTTTGATTCGATGAAATCGAATTTACTTTTGGGTTCTTGATGGTGTCACTTGGGAGTGCTCCCACAACTCGGTCATTGAAGACTTTCAAGAGCGTGTCGAATTTATTTGTCATTTCGCCTTGTTGTCGTTTGAAATCGGCTCCAAGTTTAGACAACCGAGCTTCTTGAGATGACAAAAAGTTGGATACCATCCCCTAAAGATTATTGGAGTTACCGGTGTTGGAAGGGTTGTTGTAGGGAGTACGGTTCGAAGATGAACCGTTTGGTTGGAACCTATTAGGTGGAGTGGAAGAGTTGTTTTGAGGCGGGTTGAGTTTTGGTTCCACCTAAAGTTAGGATGATTCTTCCAATAAGGGTTATGGGAATTTCCTATGTTGTTTTGCTCGGGTTTGAAAGTGTACCACTTCTCTCCCGCTCCATCGATAAGCATGGAGGCGTAGTCCGCGAAATCTTGTTCGGGGAGTTTTGTGCAATCACGAGTGTCATGGGGACTACTACATAACTCACAAGAAGTGATTTTATTCACTTGGCGTGAAGGTTTAGGAGCTTCGTATGAACTCATGAGGAATTTGACTTGATCTTTAAGTTCGAGTATCCTACGATTGGAAGGTTGTGAGTCGATTGAAGGCAAGGATTGATATTGCCTTAATGGTTTTGGGCAACTCACGGGGGTCAGTCCAACATTCGTTGTCATAGAGGGCAAGGTCCTCTATAGTACCCCACGATTCTTCCACGGTTAATTCACTAAGCTTACCACCGGCCGCTTGGTCAATGGTTTGCCTTGTGGGGAGATTGACATGATCATAGAAAATTTGGACTTCGAGCCAAAGATCAATGCTATGGTGAGGGACTTTGTGGAGTAAGTCCTTGAATCGAGTCCACGCCTCATAAAGAGTTTCACCTTAACATTGTTGGAACATCAAGATATCATTCCTAAGCTTAGTGGTTCTCCCCGGTGGGAAAAATTGGGCGAGGAAGCGTGTGGTGAGATCATCCCAACTTAAGATGGATCCCGCGGGAAGACGCTCAAGCCAATTACTAGCTTGGTCCCGTAGAGAGAATTGGAAGAGGCGCATTCGCGTAGTCTCCCGAGTGGTAACATCAAGGCCAATTGAATCAACAATTTTTAGGAAATCCTAGAGATGCTGATTAGGATCTTCGAAACAAAGTCCATGGAATGCACATCCGTTTTGCACCAACCGAATGGTGTCGGATCACAGGGTCGTAGTTTGAGCTAAACGGGGAAGCTCAATGGTGTTCCTATAGCATTGATGGCTTTATCTAGAGTATTCACCAAAAGTACGGCCTCTTGGCGGGTTTTGTGGTGGTGGTGGTAGTGGATGGTGTGGTGGATCGTTGTTGGGTGGATTATCACCTTCTAGGATGAAAAGTGACGAGGTTACGAACAAAAACATACTAATAATGAAAAAAAAGCTCACTTGATAGGAATCAAGTGAGTAAACCTAATCGAGATATAAAACTAACTAGCTATTCTATTTCCCGGCAGCGGCGCCAAAAACTTGATGCGTGAGTTCGGGGTCGAAAGACTTCCTTTTCAATGAGCAAGCTTTACAACCCAATAGGCAGTGTACCTAATCGTTGCAGCATAGTATGGGTAAGCCCATGGGGTTGATCGTTCTTTAGAGAAATAGAGATACTAGTAGAGATGTATGACAAAAAGGTGAGGTGAGGAAGGTTATTTTTTATCTTTTTATATTTTTTATGAAAGCAAATAGAATCTCGGGGTTTGAAGAGTGGGGGTTGGTAAGTGTATCAATTTAACTACTTAAAAAATTAAATTAAAAACTAATTAAACTAATGAAAGGTAAAAGCTATGGATTGAATGAATGTGTTTCTTATGATAATTAAAACGTGTTTACTTAGATTTTCTTGCTCCTTAATTATCTTTTATTGGTCGGTTGAATTGTCACATCCTCATTCTAATTGGTACATTGTATTCTGTGTTAGTCATAGGGGGTGCCTAATTCCCTAATTCTATGAATCGTAACTCTCCTCTAAAACATTCGGGATCGCCAAGTACCGAAGTATCTCCCCTAAATACCCTATTATCCTTAAGCTACAACTCACGCAATAAACACAAAGATGGCCTAAGTGTACTCTTAAGCTTTTGCTATTTAGGACGTTCAAGCTCGCAACAATTAAAGAAGAAGCCAGTTTTCCTTACTCTAGCGTTTACCAATTAAAACAAGAGACAACCTAACAATAATCAACAACTAGGTTTCATTGGATCTAAGCAAACACTTAATTAATTTAGCTACGCATGATAGATAAGCAAGAACACAAATAAACAATTGAACATAGATGAAACATGGTGATAGATTAGATAAACAAACTTTTCTTCAAGTGTAAAGAAGGATTTGAAACCCTAAAATACTGCCCAAGTCGGAGTCCTAACGAACTAGGGTTTGCTTTCCAAAATAATGCACACAAAATACAGAAAATTCGAAGTCTATATATAAATTTACACTCGCGACGGCGTCGCCTTTTGATGGTGACGTCGTCTGATCGCCGTCATTAGGGTTTCGTTTAGGACAAGTCATCGTTGGGACGTCGTCAGATGAGAAAATGTGACGTCGTCTGACTTTCTTAGAGAAGTCGTCTGGGAAGGATCTAGGTCGTCTGGTGAAGAAAGTAAGGGCGACGCCCTTCTTGAATAAGGCGTGACGCCGTCAGGTGTTAAGACCAAAATATGACCTCAGCTGCTGCTTGAGACTTTTTAGAAAACCTTGTGAGCGACGGCATCGCCCTTGGAGTTTGGACGCCGTCAGGCTTGTAAAACAGCCTTGTATTCTTAACTTTGTTGTTTTTTTTATGTTTTCGCTCCTTTTCGTCCAAAAATGCTTGATTCCAGTATTTTGCTTCCAAAAGACCTAAAATGTGAAAAGAAACAATTTTAATCAGTAACGGATATAAAATGTAACGATTTAGGGCTTAAATAACCCCCTAAAAATGTATGTTTTAAATCCTTATCATTCATATACCCCCGCTAAAGTTAGTCATATACAACCAAACATTCAAGACAAAAGACACATAAGTCCCTAGTCACATGCAAACGTTATTTGACGATTGACTATAGTTTATGTATGAAATAACAATAATGGTTTTAGCAAGTTATTCATACCAAGTCAACCAATCACGGTTTAATTGCTTGTGAATAATATTAGTGTGAACATCTATGCTTTCAGTCAAACTACCCTTGTGGAAACAAAAATCCCATCTCTGCAACATTAGATACTCTTAAAAAACTTTTTTTAAATGCTAAATCTGAGAAAATTTTAAGTATGTATCCTTACTATAATCTTGAAGAATCGAGAGACATAAGATTTTGAAAAATGAACTATGGAGTTTACTCTATCACGTTCAGAGTTGCTAATGCATGATGGCTATCCTTCTGTAACAAACACAACATGACTTATCAACATTATTTTCAAATTTTGATACACTGTATCAACATAATTAACACAAACCTTTGTAGAATATTACATAATGACTAAGTAAGATACCATGATCTATTTGGTGTGACTCAATTTTGATGATGCAACGGATTCAAGTATTTGCATTGAGTTCAGTTCGATTAATAGCGAAAATGTTTTATATCTTTCTAGCAGTAGTACAAAATACATACAAAGAAGTCCAATTTACAAAGTATATGCTAAAAAGTTGTAAATTTAATTGTTGTTATGGAATAAAAATTGCATTATACTAACAACTTATGTCGCAGTTCTTAGTCATACGTGCTTTGGGGTAAATTAGGTTTTATGGGTCACTAATTTATAAGGTTCTACAAACATGTAAATCATCCTACATGCACTAAGTATTGGCTAAAAAGGCATACACTGGACTACATATAGTAAGATATTACTCCATTTCATAAATAGCGAGACCACTAAATGTCACATGATTAATTAAAAGAAGTTGCAGTTTATTGGATAACAATTTATATTGATCTCAAAAGCATAGAAATTTGATCAAATAGTCAAAACTAACACAACAAATAAGAAACTATACCTTTGCCATAATAAAGGTCCTTTGCCATAATGAAAGGTCGATTGGTGAAACTATTATAAAACCCCTAAAATAGAATCTAGCACAAAGTTGAAAGACCCAAATATCCTTTTCACATACATCCTACAAATCAATCAATTTATTGAGCGGGTACACAATTAAAATTGAGAAAAACAAAAATTTAATCGTAAAGTTCATAGAATCAATAAAAACATACTGAATTATTATCTTAAGTATACCTGACAGATGTTTTGGGCCTTCAATAAGAAAGATTGAATATTGGGTTGGTTTTTATATTCATCGAAATCGTTTCTTTGATCATCAAAAGATGGATCTTTGGTCATCAAAACCGTTTTTCGATCATATTTTAATTCGGTGGATTGAATTTCTGAAAGTACGATCTTTGTTAAGGCAAGAAATATTTTGGGGTTCATATTTTCTAACGATTAATTATGTTGGGGGTTTATTTTTTGTTAGTATTAAATGTGAGATGTGAAGATGTATTAGGACCATTGGATCAAATAAAATGCCAGGTGTTATTATCTGTGATTTTTGGTGGAGAATTTGTAGGGAAAACCTTGTTTTATATAGGTGGTGATTTAACAAAAAATAAATATTAAAATATTACTTGAGTCTACTTGCTTTAGCACTAAAGAATTTAACATGAAAAAGAAACGCCTCCTTAATATCCATAATAAGAGTTTCAGATGAAGGTTTAAAACCCTTTAAATGCTTTATAGTCCATTTCAACAATAGTGAGTTTTATGTATCATGCTTATATGTCATGAAAAGATTCATGATTTTGAACCTAAAATTTATAATTAAATGCAATTGGGTTATGTGAGAAATTATAAAACTTTTAAAGGTTTATACATAGTGAAAAAACACAAGGTTGCAAAAATCGTGAATTAATAGTCGGTCGGTTGATCTCTTGTAGCTTGTAATCGGTCTAGGCGCGATTAATCGGTAATTAATCGGATTGGCATTTCTGACAAATTTTGGATATTTTTGACAAGTTTTGGATATTCCTAACAAGATTTTTATTAAAAAAATAATTTGTAATTAATATAAGCAGCGACTATAAGTGATTAAAACAAGTTTACGGCAAGTTTTGAGTATATCTATCAAGATTTGCGGTGTTTTCGCAAGTTTGACCACCGTTGATCGTCGTTGTCCACGGTTGGCGATTTACACAAATCGAAAAGGTTGACGCCAATTAAAGCTTGTTTTGACGATTAATCAATCTTGTAAGCATTTTTTTGCAACACTAAAAAAGTTTATAACAACAAAAGGTTTATATCTATACTATCTAAAGATTGAAGTGCTTAATTTAATGTGCAAGAGTTGTTGTGCACAAAATTAAGTACGGTACAACATAGCTAAAGCTACACAAAACCTCTATCAATTACATCGATTTATCCATATAGAGAATTGAATGCATATGCATCAAAGATGCTGTTACATAATACAAAATGTCTACTTTAATGAAGGTAAACAAAAGGGCTATAGTTTTAATGGGAGGTATAAAAAGAAACAAACATGGAGTTAATAGAACTTTTGGATGGCTCTTAAATCTTAATAATGATCTCATTTATTGTCAATTGTAAAACTTCCTGTATAAATACCATGCATGTGGATATGCCATATAATTGGTGGTGCTGGAGGAAAAGGTGGTGTGGCTCAGCTAAAGGTGGAGGTGGTGATGGCGGGAAAGTATCGAGTTCCATGAAGGCTAAAACCACATCTTATATCACATACCGATTTATGCGGTTAGTATACTGATAATAATATTCAGTAGAATTATTCATTCCTTCTCCAAACACAATATCTGTTTCTGTAAAACTAGTAGTAATATATTATCCATTATTATCATATGAATTGATTATTCAGTTTACATGTATACATCAATAGCAATAGCAGCTGCAGATAAGAACATGTCATGTTTGCTCCCACAATTCAAGTGTCTCCCTGATTCTTTCTCTATCCAATTCAAAACCACCCTTCATTCTAACAACATTCGTAAGTTTCTTACCCTTTCTTTCTTTCAACATTCTTTTTTTTGAATTGGTAATTTACAATTTCTTATAATGATCGTTGGTTGTTTTGGTACAAATGAAAAGGCAAGCTTGAGAAGCAAATGAAAGTCATAACTCATACTGATATGGTAACCCTAGATTGGCTCAAATACATGTGACAGACGCACCCCCATGTGCTTAAGCATGAGCTTCTGTCTAGAAGGGAAATAAAATTTTATTTAGTACGAAAGATAAGTGATGAACCAAGTACTTTAGTCTTTCATGTATGCTGTGCTGTTTTGTTTTGAAGTTATACCTGTTTTTTAGTTGTTTGTCTTGAGGTTATGTTTAATGTTCATACGTGCTTTGAATGATATATATAAAAAAATTTAAGGCAATTCCTGTTAGTTAGATGATAGATTATTTACAAAAACATTTTATAATGTCTTTACTAATAAAGTACTAATAACTAATGATAAAAAAAAATGGGTGTTGACTACTCTTAACTTCATAGACCACCACTAACATGTGGTGGAAGTTATGGTCTGGATGCATTAAGGGTGAATTCAAGAGTGATGATTTGCTGCAGTTTTGATAGTCTTCTGCTGTGCTTGATGCAGTCTTTAAATTCTGTCTTTTTGAGATATGTCAGATATCTGTGATATCGGATAGTTTTAGTATTGTTTTTGAGTATGCGCTAAATATAAAATGAATATTAAATATTTTATATTTTTATTCAAAGTTACTGTATGTTTATAACATTAAAATTTGTCTCTAAGAATGTGGAATCAAATTCCAAATTAGCATATTAATATTTAGTGTTACAATTTTCATGTTTTGTTTCCTAAGTTTTTTGCATTCGCCTATACGAATTTAGAATCCCTGGTAAAATGTTGCCTGACTGCATAGCTTCTGGTTTAGTGTTTTTTAGTATCGGTTTGTTTCTTGCTTAATCCTTGAGAGAAGGAAAGTGTTACGGCTGGCGGATGAGTTGCGTGTCGTGACGTTATGTTAGAAAGTTATACTTTTTTATAAGTTGTTCATAACCTACACTACATAATCTTATCTTATCAAATTATTTTAAATAATTGGTGATTTCACTTTTTTCTTTCTATTAAATAAAAGAGTAAATTACACGGATGGTCCCTAAGGTTTGTCAAAAGTTTCACTCACAGTCCCTGAAAGATTAAAGTTGCATGGATAGTCCCTATCTCTGAAAAGAATAACACCTATGGTCCCTTATTTAACTGTTGTTAACTAAGTTCCGTTATAATTTACACTTTTAGCCCTTTTGGTTAACAACCGTTGCCTCGTCAGTCCTTTATCATAACGGAAGTTTATAATTTAAAGATTTTCAATTTAGGCACGTTTTATACGCTTTCTTACGATTTCATCCGTTTAATCCGCTTTTATACGTTTTCGTCCGCTTTATCGTTTTCGTCCGCTTTTATATCGCTTTTATCCGCTTTTATACGTTTCGTCCGCTTTTATACGCTTTTCATCCGTTTTCTTACGTGTTCATCCGCTTTTAATACGCCGCCCGTTGCTTACATTTTTTATGTTTTGGTCCGCTTTTGTCTCGATTTTATATGTTTTCTCACGCTTTATTTGTTTTTGTCCGCTTTTATACATTTTCATCCGTGACATACGCTTTTATCCGTGTTCGTCCCTTTTATTCGTTTTCATATGTTTTATTCGTTTCGTCCATTTTAGCACGCTTTCATCAGATTTACACGTTTTTATCTCTGTTTCGTCGCTTTTATTCGCTTTTATCTGCTTTAATTCGCTTTTATCTGCTTTTATACGCCATCCGTGATTATACGTATTTATCCATTTTCGCTCATTTTATTCGTTTCATGATACTTTTATCCGTTTCGTCCGCTTTTGTACTTTTCTTACGTTTACATCCGCTTTTATACGCTTTTTAAATATTATACGTTTTTGTCCTTTCGATACGTTTTAATTTGCTTTTATCCGTTTGTATACATTTTCTTCAGTTTTTCTTACGTATAAAAAGTATGAAACATATAAAACGTAAGAAAATGTATAAAGACGGATTAAAACGTATGAAAACGTATAAAAGCGGACGAAACGTATAAAATGGATGAAACGTATTAAAACATAAGAAAGCGGATAAAATGGATGAAAACTTATGAGAACGTGAAAAACGATAAAACGGACTAAAATGGATAAAAACGACACGCGGATGAATTTATATGAAAACGGATAAAACGTATGAAAATGTATAAAACCAAGAAAACAGATGAATACTTATAAAACGGACCAAAATGTAAAAATAAATATAAGAAAACGAGCGAAACGATAAATGGATGAAAACGATGGAAACGTAAGAAAACGGATGAAAACGATAAAACAGACGAAAAACGATAAAAACAGATGAAAACGATAAAAGCGACGAAAACGGATAAAAACGTATAAAAACGGACGAAAACGTATAAAAACGGACAAAACGGAAAAAAAACGTAGAAAAACGGACGAAAACGGATGAAAACGTAAGAAAACGTATAAAAAGGTGCCTAAATTCAAAAATCTTTAAATTATAAACGTCCGTTATGATAAAGGACTGACGAGGCAACGATTGTTAACCAAAGGGCTAAAAGTGTAAATTAAAACAGAACTTAGTTAATAGCAGTTAAATAAGGGACCATAGGTGTTATTTTTTTTCAAAGATAGGGATTATCCATTCAACTTTAAACTTTCAGGGACTGTGAGTGAAACTTTTGACAAACCTTAGGGACCAACCATGTAATTTACTCTAAATAAAATGAATCACCATAGCATTTTTTACTTTGTTTAGTTGTCTACGGTTAGGACAAAAGCAAATCAAAGTTGAAGAATCAAATTCAAGAGTTGAATAGAAAACATGCTTGATTGATTAATTAATACTAATATATATATATATATATGTATATATATGTATATATGTCTTTGTGCTTGCAGATGAAAAAGATAGAAGAAGAGATTGAAGAAGCGATAAAGAACAACGGAAAAAGAACTTTTAGAATGCATTAATATGAATCTCTTTGATGTTCAATCTCTTTTGTAGTATATTAACAATTGTTTGGAATTTTTTAAGTTGGGGATCAAAATTATTTGTTTCGCGTATTATGAGCATGTAAAAATTACTAGAGGCCTCATGGTTTCCTTGACTTTAAAGACACTACATTTAAGTAGCTAATATCGTATGCTTTTCTTTAATGTAGTTCACTTTTATTCTTAAAGAGTGAAAGATGTGACGATTCTTCAATGATGATGAATCATAAATCTATTAAGTTTAAGAGATAGGGGAGTGTTACATTGTACTGTCTTTTGTGCCATTGTTTGTCCAACAATATCAATCTTATTATCTTTCATCGTATGTGTTTGTGTTGTCCGAATATTTATAGTGTAAAAATGACAACTGTAATACATTAAGCATTGTACTATATATTATCATTACTTTAAGATCTAAAGATTAGCAAGTTGTGTTGTTTATTTAGACGAAAAAAATTAAAGTTTTGAGAAAGTCAAATGTTTCTACTATAAACGTAACTAAAAACTCATAATACATTATTTAAAAAAAAAAAAAAAAAAAAAAAAAACGGACAGACAAATCCAAACTATGTGCAACACAATAAACCCAAAAAAATGATAATCTACCTAAAAATTAACAAAATCCTACCGACGCAGCCCAAGTTATACATTGTTTTATATTTTAGCCTTACCGTTACGATAACAACTCAGCAATTTACTCAAACATTACCCAATCGATAATTAACATCTTCCAAAAAACATTTTCACATGTACTCTTTTAAAGTTAAGTAATTATCTTAAATTGTAGGAACCTAATTAGTAACAACCATTTAGCTATGAAATATTAGACACAATCGTTACATCGCACGGGTTGAATAAAGCCTCGTTTTAATGATATAATCTGACTTGACATAGTTACAAAGCTTTGCCATTATAGATATCCTTACTTTTGAGCTTAAAATATAGAGTAAGTTAATGCAAGTATTTGCTTGCTTAATAATCATAAACGAAACGTTACAATAAAAGTAATTTAAGGAATAATTTTGATTGAGCGATATTAGTAATTGGCTAATAGGGTATAGACAAATTTAGAGAGAAAAATAGCATTTGCAAAAAGTAAGCTATATTCCTTAGGATAAGTAAAACTAATCAAGAAAAAAAAGCTTTAAATTTTATTAATTGAAGTGTTAATCAACTATTTGTGAAAACAATTCGTATAGAAGGGCTGAAAGAAGTGTGTTGAACCTTTTGGTACATATAAATAGGGGTGAGCAAATGACCCGAACGGGCCGGACCGACTGAGATCGGACCAGACCGGACCGACCACATTCCATTCGGTCCGGTCCTCGGTCTAGGCTTTTGGGCTAATTCGGTCTTCGGTCCGGTCCGGACCACAAAAGGACTATTTTGGCCTTGTTGGACCAGACCGACCGAGACCGGACCGACCATATTCGGTCCGGTACTCGGTCTAAGTTTTTTGGTTAATTCGGTCCTCGGTCTGGTTCGGTCCGGTCTGGGACCGATGCTCACCCCTACATATAAGTCATAACTAGTTTACTTAGGTGGCGTTTGATTCGCTTAACGTTTTTTAGGGAATTGTAATCTTTTCAGAGAAGTATAGTATAATCTGAATAAATTGTAATATGAGTGAATTATAGTTTATCAAATGAATTGCAATTGTAATATGAAACAGTTGTAATGTAAATAAATTATAAAATGCGGTCATATAATTCAAAATAATAATAATAATAACAATAATAATAATAATAATAATAATAAAGTAATGCAAGCGTAAACTGGGAGATGGGCATTTTACCGCTGCTATTAAGGTGCTTACGTTTTCTGGTGTCGCCCCATCTACTCCTGACACCCTGCTTGAGTTAGAGGCCAAACACCCTTGTGCCCCACTTCCAATTTTGTCATCTTCTCCTCTAGGTGAAGATGCTCTTATAGTGCACAAGGACTTGGTGTTGAATAGGATCCGCAGCTTTCCAAAAGGGACATCATGTGGCCGGGATAGACTTAGATCACAACATTTAATGAATATTGATACGCTTACGCAGTTGCTCGGGTCAAAGGAACTTCCTTTTCGTCGAGCAAGTTTTTCAACACCCTAGGCGTTGAACCTAATCGCTGTAGTGTAGTATTAGGGTAAGCCACGGTATTGATATCGCTCTCTAGGGAATAGGAATGCTAGTAAGAAGTTACTACACTAAGGTTGGGGTTGAGGAAGATTATTTTTATCTTTTTATATTTTTTGAAAATGGAAAGGTACGAATCTCGGGTATTGGATTTGGGGGTTGGTATTGCTACGATTACTCTACTATTATCTAATTATCTAAACTAAGGTGGTGGTAGTCTATGTCTAATTAATGTGTGCTCGTATGATAGTTTAAAGATGTGTTTACTTAGGTTTTACTACTCCTTAATTATCTCCTATTGATGGTTGAGTTGTCACGCCTTATTCTTAGTTGCGTTGTGTGTCTAAGGTTGTAGGGTGTGCGTTTCTCCCAACTCTTTGAACTTACCAAAGGGTCTCGCCTACAAAACCCACTAGGGATAATAAACTCTTACTCTAAGGCACTCTTTGGATGGTTTAGCTTACAACTACTCGTAATTATATTCTAAGGTTCACAAAGATGAATCAAGCATTAAGTACACAACGAATGACTTATCGCATTACTAGATCATTTAATCAACTAAGATAAGAAACAACCAATCAATATTTAATAATTAAGTTTCATATTCCCTAAGCAAACACACAAATAAATTAGCCGGACATGGAGAACATGCAAGCATACACACAAATAATCAAAGACATAATTGAATTGGAAGTAAATACTTATCTTGATGTAAGATAGGGTTTGAAACCCTAAAATACTTGTACAAGACACCCTTGGTTCGGTTTTAGGTTTTACTCCACAAAAGACTCTCCTAAACCGAAAAATTGATTCTATATATAATATTACATATGCGACGGCGTTATGTTTTGTGACGCCGTCGTGTCGCCGTCATTAGGGTTTCGTCTTGGCCACGTTAACCTTGCGACGGCGTAACCTTATGTCTGTGGCGCCGTCCTCTTGACTCGACGTCGTCTGGATTGAATCTAGGCCGTCCCGAGTAGCAACGGCCTACTCTTTTAAAGCCCGACGTCGTCACTTGAAAATAGGGTATTTGGCTATTGTATCGTCACAAAATCCTCCGACGGCGCCGCAGTACCACCCGACGCCGCCGCCTGCTTTCAGCAGCTTTGAGTGTCTCGATTCGACTTTGGCCATTTTCTTCGTATATTCGCGCCTTTTCGTCCAAATAAGTGCCATTCTAGCATTTTACCTTCAATAGACCTAAAAGTGAAAATGAACGATATTAAGCAATAACGGATACAAAAGTGATCAAATAAGGACTTAAATGACCCTCAAATGGTACCTTTTAAAACCTTATCAAATATCCCTACACTTGTTATTTGCTTGTCCTCAAGCAAATGTGCTTTAGCCAATTAATTTATAAGTTAGGGGTCATGAAGCATTGATTTAAAACGGTCCACAACACATATAAGCCCCGCAAAAGTCATAACAAGCACGGAAATTACATACTAGCACCTCACATGGGGTGTTTGGATACTCACATCTCTCTCGGTGTATACATGAAATACAACAAATAGGAAATGGAAGATAAACACTCATTAGCCGGTCCTAGTACATAGATTACCATAGGCTTGAGAATAGATCAAACCTCCATCGCTTTGGCGTAAGCACCTAGTAAAGACTATCAAAAAGGTCTTTTAAAGGGTTGTAATGTTAGGCTTACGGTAGGGAAACAAGGGTTTGGTGGGATAGGCTATTTAGTGGTGATAAGTCAAAAATCTCTATGTTAAATGCATACGAAGAATGGCGTTGCTAAGCCAAGACTCGACACTCTAACACTCTAGGTAACGGAAATAAACAAACATAAATTTAAAGGATAGATGTAGGATGGTAGCTCGTATATATATATATATATATATATATATATATATATATATATATATATATATATATATATATATATATATATATATATATATATATATATATATATACACTCTATTTTTTTTCTTTTTCTTTTCTATTTTTTTTGATTTTTTTTTCCCATACACTTTACTCTACCATCCTCTACGGTAACATCAAAATGATAGGGATTTATAGGCACATCCCTACACTTGAGTTTTATTACTCTAACACTAATTTGACCTGAATTGAAAAGATCAAAACACTTGGGGTACATTATTATGCAAACAAAGGAATTTGAATTTAACGTTCCTTCCGTCATTTCATAAACTTTAACTTTTTCCATGAATCCCAATCGTCCCAAAGCTGTATACAAAGGATATGACTCGACTTAGCAACTCATGCAAGCAACGGATAATTGAACCAAGGGTTTAGGGTGATAACAAACATTTGCACTAAAAGTGAGTGCATAAGGGTAGGCTAAGGCGATTTGGGTGTATATTTGGGGTGGGGTGTAAACAATGTTTTCATTGATATTCCGAAAACCGAAACATCACGAGAACCACTAAAAGGATAGGCTCGAGGGGTTAACTAAGGGTATCGTGTACTAAAGATGAGTACAACGCAAAGGGTGTGGGGAATTACTCAACCGATGTGGAAGAAGTAATTATATTACGGTATCAAACAAGGGTTATCCTAATGCCTCTTATCATTTAGTTATTCCTAACTACACAAGTGTAGTCTCACTTGCGATCTCGGAATGCATCACAAAACAAGTTCTAGAATCTAATATACTACGGTTCACACTCTAAGCATTAAAGATGAATGCTTTAATTCCTACTAATCTAAGGGCGATCCTCACATTTGGGTGGAATTTGGGTGGTAAAGGGTTTTGTGCTAGTCATGCAACTTCCTATCCGTGAGACGCTTTTGTTAAGACTAATGGCCCACTCCTATATGTCATGAAAATTTTAAATTAGGTGCCAAAATTACCCTAACCGACATTTTCTCATGGTTTATTACGCAAATGCATTTAGACAAAGCAAATAATCAAGGATAAGCATAGTTTCAAGTTCCGCTTTATTTTCCTCCTACACTTAAACCGAACATTGTCCCCAATGTTCCCCGAAGTATCAAAGTTATGATAAAGAAGGTAATCAAAAATGAAAGAAACTAATACTCCCGATTAGCTCGGTAGGATCCGTAAAGTGGTGGTTAAAGAAATTCCAAGAAGAATTTATGCGTGAAAATCTCCTCAATCTTATGTAACTTCTTCTTGATAAACTAAACCGCACACTTGAAGAAAACAAACAAAACCTTCGCTAAAATCGGTAATAATATATATATAAGACTCGATTTAAACTAGGATATAATGCTTGTGGAATGGATGTTTACAATTTCTAAGAAAATTAGGACCCGAAAATTCCAAAATTTATAAGTAGCTCGAAAACGAGAAAAAGTGTTCGATGTTTTACTCCTTCTGACGCCGTCGGTTGCAATCCCGACGCCGTCGGTTGCAATCTGACGCCGTCGGAGTTATCCCGACAAAAAGCTGCTCGCGATTTTCCGAAAAATTCGAAAATTTACATCTTTAGAATCTGGAAAATTTCGCAAAAACATCCATTATGACTCGATACAAGCATTTGACTCGAACAAACAAACATATATATCTTTTAGTTAATTTTATTCTCATGTTTACGCTTTCTTTTGAAAACGTGTGTAATCCTCCCTACACTTATCCCTTATGTAAAATACCTTTATATGCAATTAAGACGAGGTTAAAACAAAATAAAGCATTTTACAAATTTAAACATGAGGATAAACAATTAATAAAAGATATATGACACTAACAAGCAAACAATTAAGCATGGGCTGCCTCCACAAAGCGCTTTTCTTTATTTAAAAGTCTTGTAGCTAGACTCGTAGTCGTGCCCCTACGTTTTCTCATTACCGTCCTCTTCACCCTTTGTTTTCCCTTCATCGAAAGGGTGTAGACGATGTATGCTCACCGTGGATTCCTTGCCAACGCTGTCAATTATTACGACGGTTTTATCTTTTAAATTGGTCTCCTTAACTGTGAAAGGCCCAAACCATCTTGGTTTGTTTCTTCCTCGTAATGCCCTTATCCGAGATCTATACAAGAGCACTTTTTCTCCCTTTATAAATTCCTTAGGGTCCTTTTGTACCTTAGGTATTGAGGTGGGATTGCTTCCTAACTTTTTATCGGGTTTCCACAACGTCGCATGCAATCCTTGAACCATAAAGTCTCTAAGCCCTTTTTCCTAGTCATTCATCTTCTTCTTAACATTGTTGCCCGGGGCTTTTTGATTTCCACCCGTAATCATTTCCATGATCTTAAGAGGGTATCTTGGGATGATGGGTATCCTAGCGCACCTTCCCGCTGAGTATCATGATGCCTTCTCCGCATTTGATGGTTGCCTTGGCGGTGGCGAGAACGGTGTCCCAAGAATGAGGGTACGCTTTTATCTTCCTCAACATCAATGATCACGAAATCCACGGATAAAGATGTTAGCCACCTCAATTAGAACATCTACGACGATTCCTACGGGTGGACATAAGTATGATTAGCTAAGTAAAGTCTAAGGTGGGTCTTGGCTGGTTTCTCCTTAGTTAGCTTATTATAGATTGACGGTGGCATTATGTTCACATCGGTCCTTGATCGCCAAGGCATTTATATTATCAATGTCACCGACGCTAACCGGTATCACGAAATTCCACGTGGTGTCTCGCTTTTCTTGTTAACGGTTTTTTATAACCAACTCATACAGAGGTTCCATAGGTAAGGCGTCATATTCTTCTTCCGTCATTTTTCCTTCAAGAGCTTCCCTAAGAACTTCATTGTACCTAAAGTTGTTTACTTGGTTTGCAATGGTTTTCTTGTTAATTTCGTGCTTAAGGTAGTACTCAATGGTCTCAGGTTCATCATTAGGCACAGACTCCTCCTTCTTGCTTTCCTTAGTTTTCCATATCTCAACCCTTTCATGTTCAGGCATAATGGAAACGGCGTTAACAAATGAAGTGGGAGGGCAATCGTTGCTTCTTACGAGCACCTTTTCGGGAACCTTTGTTTTGGTAAATTCAATTACCAAATTCATCATTTCTGTCATTTTTGCTTGCATTTCCGCTCTCTGCCTATAAACCTCATCTTCAAATTTAGCTAATCTCTCCGTATGAGCTGCCATGTATTCCCTCGTTTGATCCTTGAAGCTTGGTGAAAGTGGTATTGGGGGAGTAGAACGGAAGCACCTTCCGGAATTTGGGTTTTGCTCATGACTTGGGGACTCAAGAAGGTGTGGGGCGGTTGGTGGAGTTGGCGGATTTGACTTCTCGAGGAATTTGTACGGGGCTCTTTTTCGCCTTTCCATAAGATAATCAATTCCTCTCTCAATGGCACTCAATTGCTCCTCGAGGGTATCGGAGGATTCGTAAGGAGTTGATATGGCATTAACCACGTTAATCGAGTTTGGAGATTCATTCCAATCTTCGTAGCTTTGATCGGCAAGCTCCTCTATAATATCCCAAGATTTTTCTGCGTTAAAGTCACCGAGCCTTCCACCGCGGCTCGATCAATGGATCGTCGAGTAATGAAATCGATATGATCATAGAAGATTTGGATTTGAAGCCAAAGATCAATGCCATGGTGGGGAGTCTACGGAGTAGTTCCTTGAATCGAGTCCATGCTTTGTAGAGACTCACCTTGGAGTTGTCGAACGTCAAGATGTCTCGCCTAAGTTTGGTGGTTCTCCCGGTGGGAAAAATTAAGCAAGGAAGCGAGAGGTAAGATCATCCCAACTTGAGATGGAGCCGGGAAGTCGCTCAAGCCAATTACTAGCTTGGTCCCGTAGAGAGATTGGAAGAGACGCAGTGCGTGGTCTCCCAGTAGTAGCATCAAGGTCGATGGAATCGACAATTTTGAGGAAATCCTCGGATGCTTATTTGGATCTTCTAACGAAGTCCATGGAATGCACATCCGCTTTGCACCAACCGGATGGTGTCGGATCGCAGGCCGTAGTTTGGGCTTGGTCGGAAGCTCAATGGTGTTCCTATAGCCTAGGTGGCTTGGTCTTGAGTATTCACCAAGAGTACGGGCTCTTGGCGGGTCATTTGGTGGTGGGTTGATGAGTGGTGGTTGGTTATCATCTTCCATGATGAAAAGTGATGGGTGTTACGAACAAAGGTCACGAAGAAGGGGGATAGACTAAGAGAAGCTAAAATGAGAAAAAAGTTACTTGATAGGAATCAAGCAAAGAACCTAAACAAGGTGGACTACTAACTAGCTATTCTATTCCCGGCGCGCCAAAACTTGATACGCTTACGCAGCCGCGTTTGGGGTCAAAGGAACTTCCTTTCGTCGAGCAAGTTTTTCAACACCCTAGGCGATGAACCTAATCATTGTAGTGTAGTATTAGGGTAAGCCACGGGTATTGATATCGTTCTCTAGGGGAATAAGAATGCTAATAAGAAGTTACTACGCTAAGGTTGGGGTTGAGGAAGATTATTTTTTATCTTTTTTATATTTTTTTGAAAATGGAAAGGTACGAATCTCGGGGTATTGGATTTGGGGGGTTGGTATTGCTACCGATTACTCTACTATTATCTAATTATCTAAACTAAGGTGGTGGTAGGCTATGTCTAATTAATGTGTGCTCGTATGATAGTTTAAAGATGTGTTTACTTAGATTTTACTACTCCTTAATTATCTCCTATTGATGGTTGAGTTGTCACGTCTTATTCTTAGTTGCGTTGTGTGTCTAAGGTTGTAGGGTATGCGTTTCTCCCAACTCTTTGAACTTACCAAAGGGTCTCGCTCTACAAAACCCACTAGGGATAATAAACTCTTACTCTAAGGCACTCTTTGGATGGTTTAGCTTACAACTACTCGTGTAATTATATTCTAAGGTTCACAAAGATGAATCAAGCATTAAGTACACAACGAATGACCTATCGCATTACTAGATCATTTAATCAACTAAGATAAGAAACAACCAATCAATATTTAATAATTAAGTTTCATTTTCCTAAGCAAACACACAAATAAATTAGCGGGACATGGAGAACATGCAAGCATACACACAAATAATCAAAGACATAATTGAATTGATGAAGTAAATACTTATCTTGATGTAAGATAGGGTTTGAAACCCTAAAGTCTTGTACAAGACACCCTTGGTTCGGTTTAGGTTTTACTCCACAAAAGACTCTCCTAAAAGCGAAAAATTTGGATTCTATATATAATATTACATATGCGACGCCACCTTATGTTTTGTGGACGTCGTTTCGCCGTCATTAGGGTTTCTTCTTGCCACGTAAACCTTGCGACGGCGTCACCTATGTCTGTGACGCCGTCCTCTTCACCGGCGTCGTTTGGATTGAATCTAGGTCGTCGAGTAGCAACGGCCTACTCTTTAAAGCCCGACGTCGTCACTTGAAAATAGGGTATTTGCCATCAGATCGTCATTAAAATCCTCCGACGGCGCAAGTAACACCGCGCGCCGCCGCCTTCGCCAGCCTTTGAGTGTCTCGATTCGACTTTGGCCATTTTCTTCAGATATTCGCCTTTTCGTCCAAATAAGTGCCATTCCAGATTTTGCCTTCAAGAGACCTAAAAAGTGAAAAGGATCGATATTAAGCAATAACGGATACAAAAGTGATTAAATAAGGACTTAAATGACCCCTCAAAATGGTACCTTTTAAAACCTTATCAAATATTCTGGGGGGAGTTGCATCTACCATTGTTGATGTCCTGCTAGGTTCTATCACTGGTGTTGTCAACCTGTTCCTTTGTGGAAAGTGCCCTGCTCTATTAGGGGAGTACATTGCTAGTGCCCCTTTGACTCCTTTAGTCAAGCCAGGTGGAGGCATGCACCCTATTGCTGTCGGCACGGTGTGGCGCAGGCTTGTTTCTAAGGTCGCTTTTTCTTCTATTGGCAACTCTATGAACACTTATTTACAGGACTTTCAATTTGGTGTCAGCGTTCCTGGCGGTTGTGAGGCTGTTCTTCATTCTGTGAATAGGCTTATTGAGTCTAAGTGTCGCGAAGTTGGGTTCTCTATTTTGTTGGTGGATTTTAAGAATGCTTTCAATCTGGTCAATAGGAGCGTCTTATTTCAGGAGATTAGGATGTGATGTCCTTCTATTGCTCGTTGGGTTGAGTTTTGCTATGCCAGACCTGCTAGACTTTATTATGATGTTATGTCAGACCTGCTAGGGGTTCAACAAGGGGATCCGCTAGGCCTTTTGTTGTTTTCCCTTGCTTTGCATCCCTTAGTCCAGACTGTTAATCAGACTTGTGAGCTCACTCTTCAGGCTTGGTATCTCGATGATGGTACTATTGTCGGAGATACCCTTATGGTTGCCAAGGCGCTCGACATTATTATGACAAATGGTCCGGCTAGGAGTTTGTTGTTGAATGTTGATAAAACCGAACTTTTCTGGCCTATGGAGGATCCCAGAAGCTCGGGGAGCGTATTTTTCCCATTAATATCTCTCGTCCAGCCAATGGTGTCAAACTTCTTGGTGGTTCAGTTAGTTTGGATGAAAGCTTTTGTCAGGATCTGGCTTTGAAAAGGGTCTCTAAACCTATCTCATTAATGGAGGCAATTCTTAAACTTAATGATCCCCAATGTGAGCTCCTTCTTCTTCAAAATTGCGTCGGGGTTGCGAAATTATCTTACGCTTTGAGGACATGCTCCCATTTGTATTTACGAGAGGCCCAAGTTCAGTTTGATCAGATGCTACGTGCCTCGTTGGAGAAGATTATTACTCTCTCATGACCAGGGTTTGGTGATTGGCAGTGGCGATTAGCCACTCTCCCAATCAAGATGGGTGGGCTTGGCATCCCTGCTGCGAGTGATATTATCTAGTACGCCTTCCTTGCCTCTCGTATGCAAACGAGTGATCTACAGGACAAGATATTGATAAAAACGGGTATTAATTCTCATGGTTCTCCATTTCAACATGCTCTTGACACTTTCAACATTGCTTGTAACATAGACGTGCTCTCTGTCACCACTGATGCTCCTGCCCCCATATGATGAAAACCTTGGCAAAGTGTTAATTTGGTGTCGTTGAGAAAGATCTTGTTTCCAAGTATTCGTTAAGTCCAAGACAAGTGGCTATTCTCAGTATCATCTGCGCCCCACATGCGCAAGATTTACTATTCACCATACCTATTGATGGGCTGGGCCAGATGATGAACCATCGCCTATTCCATTTGGTGTTGTGTTATAGGCTTTCTATACTTATGTTTCTGAAGGTAGTCCTTGCCCAAGTTGCAATGTGCATCGTATGGACCACTGGGGAGATCATCCATTTCACTGTTCTAGTGAAGTGGGTGTGAAGTTCAGGCATAACCTTGTACGTGATGTTCTTGTTGATATATGTTCCAAGGTGGAGATCATGGTGTGGAAGGAGGCTCCTTTGGGGTTTCTTTCAAGGGTTGGGAAAGAGCTACGTCCAGCAGACTTGTTGTTATTCAATTGGATCCAAGGTAAGGATGCGTGTTTGGATGTGACTGGAATCTCCCCTTTTGCTGGTATTGATGAGTCTTCGTGGGCCCCGGGGGTAGCCTTGCATAACGCTGTGGAGAAGAAGAATAAGAAATATGCGTCCAAATGTGAAGACAACAGTTACAAGTTCATACCATTCGCTTTTTCAACATTTGGGGAGCTTGACGCGGAGGCGCTGGATACACTTTCACGCATCAAGAACATTGCTATTAGCTACTCAAATAATGTCAAGAGTGGTGCATTTATTTTTCATATACTAAGTTTTTGTATCCAGAAAAAAGTGGGAGCCCAACTAGTGTCTCGGCTTCCCACCACTTTCTTGTAATTCATTTTGGTTTTCTAATGAAGTGATGTTTTTAAAATAAATAAATAAATAACAATAGTAATAATAAAGTATTTAGTAATAATAATAATAGTAAAATATAATATAATATCAATAATAAGTTAAATTTGATAAAAAAAATAATTATTAATATAATAATAATAATAAAATATCCAATTAATAATAATAAAATATTTAGTAATAATAACACCAGCACTAATGCACCGGATCCCATTAGAACTCCGCAGTTAAGCGTTCCTGGGCGAGAGTAGTACTGGCTTGGGTGACCCACTGGGAAGTCCTCGTGTTGCACCCGTTATTTTCAACAAGGTGATCCACTTGGACCTCTCCTTTTTGCCTTGGTTCTACATCCGTTGGTGTGTAAGAATAAAGACTCCTTATGTCTCTCTCTCTTCAAGCTTGGTACTTAGATAATGGTACGATCATTGGAGATACTTTGACCGTTGAGAAGGTTTTGGAGCTTATTATGATGGATGGACCCCGCTACGGTTTGCACCTTAATGTCGACAAAACTGAGATCTTCTGGCCAAAGGAAGATCCTAGAAGCAGGCTTGTAGGTGTTTTCCCAACTAATATTGCCTGGCCTTCACGTGGGATTAAATTGTTGGGTGGACCTGCTAGTGTAGACCTTGAGTTTAGTAGCGAGCTGGTTATGAAATGGGTTGCCAAAACCATTGTGCTTATGGATGTTGTTGCTAAGGTCAATGACCCTCAGTGTGAATTGCTGCTCCTTCGAGCTTGCGCTGGCATTTCAAATTATATTTTTCTATGTGCACATGCTCCCCTCAGGTCTTTGAACGTGCTCAAATTTCATTTGATGTGGCACTTCGCTCTTCTCTGGAGCGTATTGTCACTGCTTCTGGACCTGGGTTTGGTGATTGGCAATGGAGACTGGCCACACTACCCTTTGATTTCGGGTGGCTCGGTGTATACTCTGCAGGTGATGTCTTGAACTATGCTTTCCTTGCTTCTAGACTCGAATCTACCAGTTTACAGACTAAGCTCCTCCGACATTCTGGCATTATAACTTCTGGATCTTTCTTAGATGATGCCCTACATACTTTTAATGCGAAAATGGAGACCGACCTTTTGGACAACACATATGAGATCGTTGCCCCCAAACTCATGAATAAATTGGCAGATATATATTTCACACGTGTTACCAAAATGGCCGAATCCACCTTTTGCTTATCTAAGGCAGATGGCTTTATGGAGATCGCAAAAAGAGGACTACACTTCTAACTGGCTTAGGGTGGTTCTAATATCCGGTTTGGGACAGACCATGAATGCTAGAACTCACCGATGTGTGTTATGCTACCGGTTAGGTGTCCCCCTTTTTTCTGCTCAGATGCCATGCTCAGCTTGTTCCAAGGTATATGCTGGAGACATTTATAGGGATCACGCGATATCCTGTGCTGGTATCATTGGCATTAAACATCGACACAATGTGGTGCGTGATACCCTTGGTGACATATGCTCTCGGTCTGGGATTTCGGCTAGTAAAGAGGTTGATATTGGGCTCTGTGGTGATAGGGACAAATCCTTACGTCCGGCTGATATACTGCTCTATTCTTGGGACTGTAGGCATGATGTATGTGTCGATTTGACAGGGTCATCTCCCTTGACACAAACTAATATGGTTAACTTCGCACCATGTCGTGCGGTGGTCGAAGCAGCGCAACGTAAACGTGTCAAGTACGAGGTTAAATGTGCGGACATTGGATACAGGTTTCTCCCCTTCTCATTCTCTTCTTTTGGAGAGCTCGAGAAGGATGCGGTAACCCTACTAAAGCGCATCCGAAGTTTCTCATTGACTCAGGAGATTGGCGCACGTGCTACTGAGCATATTTTTAGTAGGATTAGCTTTGTTATAGCTAGAGGAGTGGGGGCCTAATTAGTTTCTCGGCTACCCTCCCAATCAAGATGGGTGGGTTGGGCATCCATGCGGCGAGTGACATTATCCAATATGCTTTCCTCGCCTCACGTTTGCAAACTAGCGATATGCAGGACCGGATTTTGTTCAAAACGGGCATTAACTGTCATGGCCCTTCGCTTGAAAGATGTTGATAATTTTAACAATGCTTGTAACAAAGACACATTCTCTCGTCGCCTCGACACTCCTGCCCCCATATGATGAAAACCTTGGCAAAGTGTTATTTCGTGTCATCGAGAAAGATCTTATTTCAAAGCATTCGTTAAGTCCAAGGCAAGTGGCTATCCTCACCGTATGCCGCTCCACATGCACAAGACTTCCTTGCTCACCATAGCTATTGATGGGTTAGGCCAAAGGATGAACCATCGCCAGCCCGGTCGGTATTGTGTTATAGGCTTTCCATACCCATGTTTTTCAAGGTAGTCCTTGTCCGAGCCGCAAGCATCGTATGGACCAATGGGGAGACTATGCGCCATCGCTCCAGGAAGTGGGGTGAAATTTAGACATAACCGGCACGTGATATTCTTGTCGACATATGTTCCAAGGTTGGGATTATGGTGAAAAGGAGGCCCCAATGGGGTTTCTTTCGAAGGAGGGAAAGAATTACTGCAGTGATTTGTTATTATTTAACCGGTTCAAAGGTAAGGACGCTGTTTGGATGTAATCGGGATCTCTCCTTTTGCGGGTATTGATGCTAATATGTGGGCTCCGTGGGTAGCTTTACATAACGCGGTGGAGAAGAAGAAAAGAATATGTGTCCAAATGTGAAGCAAATGGCTACAAGTTCATCCCGCTTGCTTTTTCTACATTTGGGAGCTTGACACACTTTCACGCATCAAGATCAGTGGCCGTTAGCCACCGAATAATGTCAAGAGTGGGGCTTTCATCTTTCATAGACTAAGCTTTTGATTCAGAAAGAGTGGGAGCCCAACTTGTGTCCCGCTTCCCACCAATTTCTGTAATTTCCTTATGGTTTCTAATGAAGTGATGTTTTATAAAAAATATATATATATAATAAAATAAAATAAAAATAATAATAATAATAATAACAAAAAAGTTAAATTAAATAATTATTAATATAATAATAATAATAATAATAATAATAAAATATTTAACATTATAATTAACATATTAATAATAATAATAATAATAATAGTAATAATAATAATAATAATTGAAGTGACCGAATTACAATACAAAAAAAACCAAACTACATACATAATGCAATCTGAATTACAATTTCATCCAATCGGAAAACAAAACAAGTTACGTAATGTAATTAGATTGTAATTACATCCAATTACGCCAGATTACAACAAACAAAACGCCCTCATAGTTTCAATTAACCTAGCAAGTGAACGATTAAATACATGTGTCAAAATTTTGGTAAGAAGAGGGAGTAGAAATATATGATTGAGTTCAATATGTTTGGTGCTTTTAAACCCAAATTACCAATCATTTAATTATCTTCTAATTTATGTCGTTAGTATCAAGTTGGAGTTTCACATGTACTATGCTACTATACTATCAAACTTACTTATTGTTGGTTAAATAAACATAAAATTTTGTTCAAACCATGTAAAAGTAGCAGTTTAACATGGACCCAATAAATTGTTTTGACTTATTTGGACAAGTGACATATTACTCCTTAGAGATGTGGGGTTTGGCTGAGGTGGGGATTCTCTTAAGTTACTTGACTTAAGTTGGAGAAATATGAGTTATTGGATTTAATCTAATGGCTCAAATCAAAAGAACTTCTTTTGATTTGAGCCATTGGATCAAATCCAATGGCTCATAATGCACCAACTTGAGTCAAGTTGTGCTTACAACTTGAGAGAATTCTTGTCCGTTTGGCTGTTGCGTAAAATCACAAGCAATCACAATTGTAGGTTAGATGGCATGTTGTCTCATTTAGCAATAAAGATTTCTGGTAGATAATATATATGGGCAACAATGTTCTGTTACTATAAAATAAGGCTTTTGGGCTAAGAGTGTAACATGAGAAACAGAGGACACTAGTTCTTTATGAATAACCAAGAATATATAGTTTTTCCTTTTTGTAGCAACCCAAGTCTATGAACTTAACTATCAATCAAATATCTTATCTTCGTAACTAAAGTACTAATATGATCTGTTCACAAAAATTAAATAACTTATTTAACTGTCCCGGTCTTGATTTTTTAATTTTGTAGGGTGCTCCATCTGAAGCCTGTAAATATGCAGTAATAAAGCTTTGTCATTTCTAAACAAAAATATGGTTGTTTATCATATATTAAAATAGGATTTACATAGTGGTAGAAGACAAACGAGCAACAAGTTGCGCCGCTAACCTTTTTTGGATTGCAAAACCAACTCTTTTAAAACATATTTAAAATAATCATCAGTATGTGTCAATAACAAATAAATCAATGCTGTAATAAAATTTTACCGAAGAATATAGTTTTTATGTTTTATTATACCAGATGTCTCATCATATGTATAATGAAGGGTTTGAAGATATACTTTTGGAAGGTAGAGGTGATGAACGAGTTGGAATAACACATTTACAAGGGCTCGCTGTTTGGTTAATTAATTTACAGTTTATGAATGAATTAATGCATGCATTTAAAAAATAAAGCTTATGTTTAATTATTAAATCCATGTTTTGATTTATAATTAAAATAAATTAACTCCTAAGTATTTCTAAAAGCTAGTGGGAGTACTATGTTTAATTTCCTAAATCATATATGTTGTATAACATATATGAAGTAACATTCCATATAAGTTAAATGTTAAGTCTTAGCTTGAAATGAAACTTCACTTAAAAGATCTAGGAAATAAAATATACAACCTTGAGCAAATGTTTATTATTATTAAACATGTGCGGTAAATGAATCTAATAGAACAAGATATATCATTTAGAAATTCTAAATAGACATGTAGAACATGAATAAAATCTAAGTTTGACTAAGGATTTTTCATGTACATCGTGTTATATAGATAAATTGTTGTGTCATGCTTTAAGAGGATTTGACAACATTGATATCTAATTGGAAGTTATTAGATAACTAGTGTAATGAATATTCTAATGTGTTAATACAAATAAATCGTAAAAACGTTTATTCATATTTAACGATCACTTTGTGTTTTGTTGATAACAAATATAGAGTTATCATAAGTAAAATTATAAGGATACATGTTATTTTTGTAAAACATTTACTTATAGAGTCATTTAATATAAATTGTTGTAATAGTTTATTAGGATGGGTATAATCCATAACCCATGACCCATACCCATGGAGCAAATCCATAACCAATGGAGCTAACCCATGACTCATTGACTAGATGCATTGCATCTTCTAGATACATTGTATCTATTTGGATACCCATGATCCAAAGTCTATGACCCATGACCCATGATCTATGACCCATAACCCATATAAGAGGAGCGTCCTACGGATCCTCCAGATTACACTGGACGGATCCCTCATGTAAGGGATCTGTGGGATCCGGAGAACAGTAGTGATTTTTTGCCTATAAATAGTGAGCCATTTCTTCATTGTACCTCACCCATCTTCTTACAAACTCTCTCATATATTCTCTATATCTTCGAATCTCAGATCTCTTGATCTATCTAGTAGTTCTTCTTTCTTTTATTGTGATTGATGCAGGTTTTACTGACCAGGTCTTAATATTTATAGTGTCTCGCTATACCTATGGTCTACCATAATGCACTAACGGGCAGTGTACCTGGTCGTGTGTAGTGTAGTAAATGGTAAATCAGAGGTCGTCCCAAGAGTTATGTGTGTTGGATTACTACTAAGTCTAATTGTCACAGAATAATAATGGTTTTGATAGGGATTTAATTAATTAAACTACTAATGCAGAATATAAAATAAAAGCAGATAAATGGTAAAAGGGAAAGCAATAGAGGAATAGTGGTGCTAACCTAGTCAATCCTCCTAGCTAGTTATGTCTACATCTACCTACTTCCAATTACTTGGTGGGGTCAAATTTGAGATGATAGCATTTGGTCAATTCGCCTTAACCTATCAAAGAAAGATGCCACCACAGAGAAATCAAAGCGCACCGTCATAAGTCTTGTTGTTCCCGGTCCCTGGCCGAGTCATTAAGTGCCGCTACATGCTAGATTCTAAATAGTGAGTGCCCACCGTTAGGAACTTAGACACTACACCCCAATTCTTAAGTTCATCCAAACGATAGGTGATCGCTGGTCAATCGCACAAGTAGAAAGGGTCGCCGCTTGGTCACATCTTACCCTTCCCGCCTCATCCGCTCACCTAGGGTCGCTGGTCATATCTCCTAGGCAATTGGCCTCTATCGCCATTCAAAACTATCAACCAAGGGTGACTACCAACGAACTATGCATGCATATACTTAGAAATAATTGTAAGGAAGTAAAGGTAAACGCAAACAAAACAATTATGAATCATAACTAGGCTAGCACCAAAGGGTGCTTAGCCACTCATATTAATCATGCAAATCAATTCAATATTCAAAGGTACGAAATACATGAATTGAAAGTAAAATAAATAATAAACGCTAAAGCTTATCGTAATGGTGTGACTTCTCCCTTGAAAACAGCCCGTATGCTCCCTAGACCGCCTTGAGCTTTTTCCCACTTTCTCGTAGTGTTGTGTGTGGAATGGGATGCTTTGAAATGTCGGAATTGTGGGTATTTATAGGCTGTGTCCGGGTTACGGCGTAACCAATAGAGGAGTTACGCCAGAACCTTCTATTTCTTCGTAAATGCACTAGATCCGCTAGTTAAGGCGTAACCTTATAAGTAGTTACGCCGTAGTCTTCAATAAACTTGGTTACGTCGTAAGTGATGCGCTTGTTACGCGTAAGTGATAAGGTTTTAAAAGGTACCATTTTGAGGGGTCGTTTAAGTCCTTATTTGATCACTTTGTATCCGTTATTGCTTAATATCGCTCCTTTTCACTTTTAGGTCTCGTGAAGGCAAAGTGTCGGAATGGCACTTATTTGGACGAAAAGGCGAATATATGAAGAAATGGCCAAAGTCAAAATCGAGACACTCGCGATTCTTTGAAAGTAGAAGGCGACGGCGTCAAAAGCTACATTGCGACGCCGTCCCAAAATTATTGTGACGACTCGTGTCTCAAAACTCGATTTTCAAGTGACGACGCTCAGTTGTGGAAGAGTAGGCCGTCGCTACTCGACGCGGCCTAGATGCAATCCGACGACGCCGGAAGCTAAAGAGGACGGCGCACAGACATAAGGTGACGCCGTCGCAAGGTTAACGTGGCCAAGACGAAACCCTAATGGCGGCGACACGATCGCGTCACTAAACATAAGGTGGCGCCGTCGCAATTGTAATCTTATATATAGAATCCGAATTTTTCGGTCTTTGTGTGGAGAGTCTTTGGAGTAAAACCTAAACCGAACCTAAGGTGTCTTGTACAGATTTTAGGGTTTTAAACCCTATCTTACACCAAGATAAGTCTTTACTTCATTAATTCAATTATGTCTTTGATTATTTGTGTGTATGCTTGCATGTTCTCCATGTCCCGCTAATTTATTTGTGTGTTTGCTTAGAAGTATGAAACTTAATTATTGAATATTGATTGGTTGTTTCTTATCTTAGTTGATTAATGATCTAGTAATGCGATAGGTCATTCGTTGTGTACTTAATGCTTGATTCATCTTTGTGAACCTTAGAGTATAATTACCGAGTGATTGTAGGCTAAACCATCCAAAGAGCGCTTAGAGTAGGAGTCTATAATCTCTAGTGGGTTTGTAGACGAGACCCTTTGGTAAGTTCAAAGAGTTAGGGAGAAACCCATACCCTACAACTTTAGAAACACAACGCAACTAGGAATAAGACGTGACACTCAACCATCAATAGGAGATAATTAAGGAGTAATACAAACTAATTAAACACATCTTTAAACTATCATACGAGCACACATTAATTAGACATAGACTCCCACAACCTTAGTTTAGATAATTAGATAATAGTAGAGTAATCGGTAGAAATACCAACCCCCCAAATCCAATACCCGAGATTCGTACCTTTCCATTTTCATAAAATATAAAAAGATAAAAATAATCTTCCTCAACCTTAACCTTAGCGTAGTAACTCCCTACTAGCATTCCTATTCCCCAGAGAACGATATCAATACCCGTGGCTTACCCTAATTACTACACTACAACGATTAGGTTCATCGCCTAGGTGTTATAAAACTTGCTCAAGAAAAGGAAGTTCCTTTGACCCTAACGACGCGTGTAGCGTTATCAAGTTTTAGGCGCCACGCCAGGAATAGAATAGCTAGTTAGTAGTCCACCTCGCTTAGGTTTCTTTGCTTGATTCCTATCAAGTAAATTTTTCTTATTTTTAGCTTTCTCTTAGTCTATCCCCCTTCTTCGTGACCCTTGTTCGAAAAAAAAAACCATCACTCAACATGATCCGTATCTTCCGTCGAAGATTCTTCACTCTACCCGTTCCTAATCCCGAGATTGAGAACGCAATCCCACAAAACCCTTCACCCACTCACCATTTTGGTAATCACCTAGGACATAATGAGATAAATTGGCAACAACAAAGTCCTTTCTATTACTCCGATTCTGATGAGGAATTTGATTATGGTGAGGCACTTGATAGCGGAGAGGTCATTAATGAAATTGAGGAAGACCCCTCCCAATGTTTTGACCCTAGGTGTAGGATTGAGAAAGACGGCCCCTTTAACATGCAATTCCCTTGCAAAATAGGACTAGAAGGGTTCGATGCTTATTTGAATTCATTCTTACCTTTAAACTTAATCTCAAGGGACCTCTACAACAAAGTCAAGGTCAATGAGTTAACTTATCAAGGAAACAATGTTGTTGAAGCAGTCATTTATTTGCACGTGTTTGTCGGAAGTTTTGCTTATTTGGTAGAGTTCATGGTCTTAGAAGACTTAGGAGAATTTATAGATAAGGACCTCACTCAAGTAATTTTTGGAAAACCTTTCAAAGAATTGACTAGGTTGAATGAACGGATGATTGATGGTCTAATTACATTCTCCGATGAAGTTGAAGATTTCGCTCACCAAATGCCACGTGCTCATCCTAGGTTTAAACATAAGGACATTGAGGTTTGTAATAGGATGACCCTATTCCTTTGCTTAGTGAAAGGGATAGACAGAGGGCTTAGGTACCCATATGAGAAAACTAAGCGATATTACAAAAAATGCCTTGAATTAGGAGATGATTACAAAAAGAATGAAAGGGCGTTGGAATGGCTTAAGTATGAGCACGAGAGGATAGGTGAGGAAACGTAGGAGCACGACTACGAGTCTAGCTACAAGACTCTTAAATAAAGAAAAGCGCTTCATGGGAGGCAACCCATGCTTAATTGTTTGCTTGTTAGTGTCACATATCTTTTATTAATTGTTTATCCTCATGTTTAAATTTGTAAAAATGCTTTATTTTGTTTTTAACCTCGCCTTAATTGCATATAAAGGTATTTTACATAAGGGATAAGTGTAGGAGGATTACACACGCCAAAAGAAACGTAAACATGAGAATAATAATTAATTAAAAGATATTTATGTTTGTTTGTTCGAGTCAAATGCTTGTATCGAGTCATAATGAATGTTTTGCGTAAAATTTTTCCAGATTCTAAAGATGTAAATTTTCCGAATTTTTCCGTAAAATCGCAGACCGCTTTTTCGTCAGATAACCGACGGCGTCAGATTGCAACCGACGACGCCGTGAAGGAGTAAAACATCGATTACTTTTTCTCGTTTTCGAGCTACTTATAAATTTTGGAATTTTCTGTGTCTTAATTTTCTTAGAAATTCAGAAACATCCATTCCATAAGCATTATATCCTAGTTTAAATCGAGTCTTATATATATTATTACCACCATTTTATGCGAAGGTTTCGCTTTGTTTTCTTCAAGTGTGCGAGTTTAGTTTGTCAAGAAGAAGTTACATAAGATTGGAAGGAGCTTTTCACTAATAATTCTTCTTGGAAAAGAATTTAACCACCACTTTACACGGATCCTACCGAGCTAATCGTAGGAGTATTAGTTTCTTTTCGCTTTTAATTACCTTCTTTTATCATAACTTTGATATTTTGGAGAACATTGGGGACAATGTTCGCTTTAAGTGTAGGGAGGAAAAGAAAACGGAACTTTGAAACTATGCTTATCCTTGATTATTTGCTTTGTCCAATTGTGATTGTGTAATAAACCATGAGAAAATGTCGGTTAGGGTAATTTTGGCACCAAATTTAAAATTTTCATGACATATAGGAGTGGGCCATTAGTCTTAACAAAAGCGCCTCACGGATAGGAAGTTGCATGACTAGCACAAAACCCTTTACCACCCAAATTCCACCAAAATGTGAGGATCGCCTTAGATTAGTAGGAATTAAAAGCATTCATCTTCAATGCTTAGAGTGTGAACCGGTAGCATATTAGATTCTAGAACTTGTTTTGTGATGCATTCGAGATCGCAAGTGAGGCTACACTTGTGTAGTTAGGAATAACTAAATGATAAGAGGCATTAGGATAACCCTCGTTTGATACCCGTAATATAATTACTTCTTCCACATCGGTTGAGTAATTCCCCACACCCTTTGCGCTTTACTCATCTTTAGTACACGATACCCCTAGTTAACCCCTCGAGCCTATCCTTTTCGCGGTTCTCGTGATATCTCGGTTTTTCCGAATATCAATGAAGAGCATTGTTTACACCCCACCCCAAATATACACCCAAATCGCCTTAGCTACCCCTTATGCACTCACTTTAGTGCAAATGTTTGTTATCACCCTAAACCCTTAGTTCAATTATCTAGTTGCTTGCATAAGTTGCTAAGTCGAGTCATATCCTTTGTATACGCTTTGGGATGATTGGGATTCATGGGAAAAGTTAAAGTTTATGAAATGACGGAAGGGAACGTTAAATTTAAATTCCTTTGTTTATGTAATAATGTACCCCAAGTGTTTTGATCTTGTCAATTCGGGTCAAATTAGTGTTAGAGTAATAAAACTCAAGTGTAGGGATATGCCTATAAATCTCTAGTATTTTGATGTTATCGTAGAGGATGGTAGAGTAAAAGTGTATGAAAAAAAAAAAAAAAAAAAAAAAAAAAAATTGAAAAAGAAAAAATAGAGTGATAAAAAAAAACATACGGCTACCATCCTACATCTATCCTTTAAATTTATGTTTGTTTATTTTCGTTACCTAGAGTTTTAGAGAGCCGAGTCTTGGCTTAGCAACGTCATTCTTCATATGCGCTAACATAAAGATTTTTGACTTACCACCACTAAATAGCCTATCCCACCAAACCCTTATTTCCTACCGTAAGCCTAACGTTACAACCCTTTAAAGACCTCTTTGATAGTCTTTCCTAGGTGCTTACGCCAAAGCGATGGAGGTTTGATCTATTCTCAAGCCTATGGTAATCTATTTACTAGGACCGGTTAATGAGTGTTTATCTTCCATTTCCTATATTGTTATATTTCATTTATACACCCGAGAGATGTGAGTATCCAAACACCCCATGTGAGGTGCTAGTATGTAATTCCGTGCTTGTTATGACTTTTATGGGCTTATATGTGTTGTGGACCGTTTTGAATTAATGCTTCATGACCCTTAACTTATAAATTAATTGGCTAAAAGCACATTTGCTTGAGGACAAGCAAATAACAAGTGTAGGGATATTTGATAAGGTTTTAAAAGGTACCATTTTGAGGGTCGCTTAAGTCCTTATTTGATCACTTTTGTATCCGTTATTGCTTAATATTGTTCCTTTTCACTTTTTAGGTCTCGTGAAGGCAAAATGTCGGAATGGCACTTATTTGGACGAAAAGGCGAATATATGAAGAAAATGGCCAAAGTTGAAATCGAGACACTCATAGTTGCTGAAAGTAGAAGGCGACGGCGTCAAAAAGTTACATTGTGACGCCGTCCCAAAATTATTGTGACGACTCGTGTCTCAAAACTCAGATTTTCAAGTGACGACGCTAGCCGTGGAAGAGTAGGCCGTCGCTACTCGCACGCCTAGATGCAATCCGACGACGCCGGCTAAAGAGGACGGCGTCACGGACATAAGGTGACGCCGCCGCAAGGTTAACGTGGCCAAGACGAAACCCTAATGGCGGCGACACGACGGCCACTAAACATAAGGTGACGCCGCGTAATTGTAATCTTATATATAGAATCCGAATTTTTCGCTTTTTGTGGAGAGTCTTTGGAGTAAAACCTAAAACCGAACCTAAGGTGTCTTGTATAGTATTTTAGGTTTTAAACCCTATCTTACACCAAGATAAGTCTTTACTTCATTAATTCAATTATGTCTTTGATTATTTGTGTGTATGTTGCATGTTCTCCATGTCCCGCTAATTTATTTGTGTGTTTGCTTAGGAAGTATGAAACTTAATTATTGAATATTGATTGGTTGTTTCTTATCTTAGTTGATTAATGATCTAGTAATGCGATAGGTCATTCGTTGTGTACTTAATACTTGATTCATCTTTGTGAACCTTAGAGTATAATTACCTGAGTGATTGTAGGCTAAACCATCCAAAGAGCGCCTTAGAGTAGGAGTCTATAATCTCTAGTGGGTTTGTAGACGAGACCCTTTGGTAAGTTCAAAGAGTTAGGGAGAAACGCATACCCTACAACTTTAGAAACACAACGCAACTAGGAATAAGACGTGACACTCAACCATCAATAGGAGATAATTAAGGAGTAATACAAACTAAGTAAACACATCTTTAAACTATCATACGAGCACACATTAATTAGACATAGACTCCCACAACCTTAGTTTAGATAATTAGATAATAGTAGAGTAATCGGTAGAAATACCAACCCCCAAATCCAATACCCGAGATTCGTACTTTCCATTTTCATAAAATATAAAAAGATAAAAATAATCTTCCTCAACCTTAACCTTAGCGTAGTAACTCCCTACTAGCATTCCTATTCCCCAGAGAACGATATCAATACCGTGGCTTACCCTAATTACTACACTACAACGATTAGGTTCACGCGCCTAGGTGTTATAAAACTTGCTCAAGAAAAGGAAGTTCCTTTGACCCCGAACGACGCGTAGTGCGTTATCGCAGTATCGCCATGGAACCTCTTGACCTAATAGAGTTACGTCGTAACCTTTGGGAAGAGTTACGCCGTAACCTCTTGATAAGTTGGACTACTGGGTCACGCAATAGTTACGGTGTAATGTGAGAGACGAGTTACGCCGTAACTTCTTCAAAATAGGCATACTGTGATAAATCTTTAGTAATGTTTCCATTTCCGCATCTCTTTAGCTCCAATGCTCGTAATTTACTTGAAAGTGGAAAACAAGCGTAAATCCATATAAATGATATAAATAACGAGCATTATCGGGGGAAATTGACACTTAATATTCAGGACTATTTGATGTTATCGAATATCCCCCCACTTGAACTCTACTTGCCCTCAAGTAGACCTTATTAGATAGATTTCTAAAAAGATATCTCCCAAAACCTGGAAAATATGAGTTTACAAATCTCTTATACTAGAATAAAACAAAGCCGAACACCTCACGAAAGGGGAACAAACACTCAAATCTCTCAACTATTCTAAGTGTCAATTTCGGGTGATCACTCAATCGCATACCATAACATGTATTCTATCATAAGTTTGGTGGTTACACAAATCTCCACCACTAGAGTTAAGGGCTAAACAATTCTCGAAGGCAATATGGGTAGACACGACAAAGGTTAAGGGGTGACTCGTCATTACTAACATGTCACGGCGAAGTGGACAAAATCAATGATACATGACCAAATCCATGGCCAAGACACAAAAGATTGCTCGTTGCATCACCTAGACACGCTTCATGACTAAATGGTAGGATAAGACATGGGATATATAATTGGTGTAAAATGAAAACAAGCAGGTAGTCTAAATCTATAACTAAGTCATCACCACTTACCGTCCCCCCAAAGTTCAAGCTTAGAAGTCTAGAGACCGGATCATGAAATGCAAGGTAGATGTGTCATTAGAGGACGTCATGATGGGCACACTACCTTTTCTTCTTCAGTTGGTATAACTCCAACTCCAATCTTCTAATGTGACCGAGGTGGCCTCCTCGATACTAATCAATAAAGCTCATACAATAGTGCTTATAATATCGCACTTTACAATATCATAACTCGATCAAACTTTTTTTTTCATAACATAATAACATAATATCCCCCGACTTGAGATGAACAATGGGAATTTGGGGGGTCTTCAATGATCTTCATAAATGTTGTCGATAAAAGCGTGATTTCCAAACCTTTTCACTCTAACCTTGAACTTAGGAAAATGATGACTTCCCAATTACAAATAAAGACTACAGGGTAGGCTAAGGTGTAAGGGTGTAACGAAACAATATATTGGATTGACAAAATGAAAGAATGGCTCAGAAGGGTTTATCTAGGGGTATCTTGCACTAAAGCGGAGTGCAATAAAAGGGTTTCACATGGGGGTCGAAAAGTCGAGGTGACTAATCGATAGACTCACAATGGTAGGCTGTTTGGGTGATAATCCTATAATATTGCCTTCTAAAACCGAAAAGTCCAAATACATCGAGCTAACTCAACATACCTCGCCTATGGTCTCGAAATGATGCAAAGACCAAGTTCTAAAGTTTACAAGCTACCCAAGACACTCATAATTTGGTGGATTTGGGGTAAAATATTGGAAACGGATAAGGCTAATCTCACCATGTAATGTCAAGGGTTGTATGTGCTCGCTAAGGTCTAATCTAGTTAGGTTCGGAAAACATGTCAAAATTTTCAAAATGGCATAATTTTTCAAAATAAACTAGAAAAATGAGGCTAAATAAAGTTCAAGAGATAATTCTACCCCGTCCCCCACTTGAATTGTACAAAGTCCCTTTTGAACTAGGCATTAAAATAAAGGTGAAGAGAAAGGTAGAATTAGAGCGAGAACTTCCTTGAAATTTGCTCCAAAAAGAAGAAGGCCCACGAGAAAGAATCGTGCCTTCATTTAAGCGTCATGAACAAACTTCAATCCTCGAAATCACAATACCGACAAGCATAATTCTAAAAGAAAATGAAATAAATAAAAATGTTCTAACTCACTTTCTAGGAATCACAACAGATTTAGCTTAATGCAACAAGCCTTTAAACCACTTGTTGTCCTAAGTGGACGAGTGAAGTCTCGTGAGGGTTTACAGAACACACTCACAAAGTTCATTTAAAAACTAATACAAGGTTACTATGTTTTAAAATGAAAGAATTAAAGGTAGAGAGTTATGTCAGAACTCCTATTAAGGAGTTACCCAGAATCGCAAAACCTCGTATGAGTCATGAAGCGAGTAGTTACGGCGTAACCATCGAGATGGTATTACCGTAATTGGTAATGCGTCAAGAATTTCGCCGCTAAAATGTTGGTTACTACATCACTAAGATGAGTTACGCCTGTAACTCTTGTTCGATCAAGAATCGCAGAAGAATTAGTTCCTCATTTCTCGCAAAATGGTTAGAAAACACAAACCCAACAGAAAGGAAATAAAAATAAAAGAAAGGGATAATTCGGTTGTCTCCGAAAGAGCACTTTTCTTTATTAACGAGTCTTTAAGTTAGACTCAGAGCCGCTGATCCTATGGGGCCTTTGAATATCCCCACTTCTTCAATATCTTTTATCAAATTATGCCTCATTCATGCAACATTCGAGGCGCCTGGAGGTATTCAATGGTTTCAATTTTTCGGACTTTACAAAATTTCTCTTCCGGTCCCTGTGGTAGCGAGTGAATTCATATTTTCAACAATAATCGAGGTGGTCCGACAAGTAAACAAATGTCAAGCTAATCACTCAAGCCCGCCACTTGTGAATGGCGCACAGTAATCGCCTTAAAACCGCTCAAGCACGAATGCAATGAAGATCCGAGGAGTATAGGGTCTCCCGGTCGTTATGTCCCAATGAGCTATGCAATGGATTATCAAACGCAGTGATCGAAATTTGAACGAAAAAGGGATTTGATAATGATTATAACTACGTAAAAGCCAACAAATTACAACGGCTTAAATGCAAATTAAAGGAAATTAAAAGATTAAAAATATTAAATAAACGCTATCACTATAATTAAAATGATGTTTTTGTTTTTATGTTTTACAAACCGAAATAAAACTACGCGACGCATAAATAAAAACGTGAAACTTACACAATATTAACCCTAAAAATATGAAATGATATTTTTACAAACCTAATGATAAAATAAAATATTTAGAAAAGAAAATTATTTTTATAACTATTTAATTAATTATTATTAATTAAAACTAATTTTAACTATTAAATATTAACCTAAAATACAAGAAAATATGAAACAAAGCTAGAAAATAAAATTTAGACTTGGAAAAATCTAAAATAACAAACTAGAATTTTCAAACTATTTTTGTATTTTTCCGATTATTTTTCTATTTTTATGAACTTTAAACTATTAAAACTACTTAAATTACTAAAAATTACAAAATAAACTATGAAAAATCTGGAAAATTACTTTTTACTTTTTATATTTATCTAAACCTAAGAAAATGAAAACTTATTTTTTGAACCTTTTCAATTTTTTTGTATTAAAAGCTAATTAAAATGCTTAAAACTACTTTAAATTAAGAAAATAGCAAATCAACTTAGAAAATCTGAAATTTTCAGGAAAACTCTAAAATAATATTAGGAAGCTAGGAAAATTGGAAAAACAGGTACTTATGTGGGGAATTTGAATCGATGTGTCAAGTGCTTATAAATAAGCACTTGAATAAGCTAAATGAAGACCAACAAGCACCAACTGCTTACGTGAAGCCAAACTATGCTACAATAACTCAAATGCAACTAAAACAACAAGCCATAGCTATCGACTTGCAAGATTAACAGATTTGGAGTTTTGAGATTTATAAATAAAACAGATTGGGCCAACTTTGGCTTAAGCACAAGCTTTAAAATAAGTTTAAAAGGAAAATGAAATGGGACTCTATACTAGACCTAGCTAACTACTTATGCACCAAATTAAAGTTTCGGGAAAGTTTCAATGAGCTCAGGTAAAGCTGCAAGAACTCGCACAAACTCATAGCTTCAATGCCTTGTGCATGTGGCATTTGAGACCATCTTGATGAGCTAATTTGAGACTTATAAAAATTCTACAAAAATATACAAAAATTCTAATAAGAGAGTAGACCAGTTGGAGATTTCAAAACCACAAATTTCACTAAGTTTGGCCCAAAAATGAGTGAATGAAAATTCTTCTTAGTTGGCTCAAAACAGGCTTTGTCAAATTTGACTTTTGAAGCAAATATGAAAGTTTGACTTTTATGAAGTTAGACCTTGATTTCTCAACTGAAAATGATGTTAATGTATGAAATAACACTACTGCTAGCTTTGTTTATGATATTTAGACACAAAACAAGAACTTTGATTTCCAAAAACTCAACAGATAAACTGTTGAGGTGGATTTTTTATCAAATTGACTTTAGTGGTTTTGCAGGCACAAACTAAGACAGGTATGTACTCAAATGAGTCAAACAAGCATGAACAAACATAATTCTACCACTGCACAACCTTGAACACAGATAAAAGTCCAAATCCAAATACACCTTTATTACAACTGTTGTGAAGTTTAAATGAGTAAATCACTGAACCAACATATTTTAATGATCAATCTAAGTTCAAATAACCTAAGTACAACTAAATACACAGATTGAAACTAAATATGATTACCAAAACAGATTATGCTTATAAAACTTGAAAATGACTTACAAAATATCCTTAGCCACTATGGCTTGAAACTGAAACCAATGAACACTAGCTTAATCCAAACCCTATCCTAGCTCAATATCAACCCAATTCTAACACTGCTTCAACCCCCATCCATCTCCTTTTCCAGTTTTGCCCCGTTTGACTTTTGTTGACCAAGAAACACAATTACTTAAACCTTGAATATAAGCTTATACAAAGCTATCACTAGTACAAAAACGGGATTTGGTCACGCATGGTCGAAATGGAACAGCCACACATTCGCATATTTGTGTGCGGTCAAGGTACTAAAATTGACAACATGTACTAATTAGTCACACATGAAAATTTTAATTGTGTGACCATTAGAACCGATCGCCACACAATTAAACGTTGTGTGGCTAAAGGTATCCGTGATTTTGTTTCGCATCATTTAGCCACATATGAATTTGGAACGCGACAAATACAAGTAACCTTGATGCGTTAGTCACATAAAGTAATTTTTTGTGTGTCTAAATCATAGAGTCAAGTTTTGTCACACATTATTTAAGGGTTATTGATATGTTTTGCCAACTCTTTAGCCACATCCGAAATTGGAACAAGTGACAAATGAAAAGTAAGGTTGAAGCATTAGTCACGATATATATATAAACAAAGGACAAATATATGTCACACACTTGAACACCGTGACCAAAAGCCATATATGGTCACACTAAATGTTTTGTCACACATTCGTTAAGTGTAGCCAAAACCAAAGACATATGTTCACGTAAGTTAATATGTGCTTTAAAGTTTAGTTTGTGTTAGCTTGCCGAAAGCTAATCTATAAAGTCACATTTGTTACTAACACCGCGACCAAATGCCATATATGGTCACACTAAACGCTTTGTCACACATATTATTCAAGTGTAGCCAAAATCCAAGACATATGGTCACGTAAC